>CAJVPQ010000547.1:0-26208 GCA_910591825.1 Funneliformis caledonium
TTATACAAGAAATGGAATATTCAAAAGTAAGTTAGTACAGTATATATCAGATATAAGAAAAAATAGACATAGGTTATGACATCATCAGATTTCTAGGACCGCGCAGTCTCAGAAAAAATGTCAAGAAAATTTTACATGATCTGTTTGTAATGCAAAAAAAATCTAATTAATGATTATGCAAAACACCTTTCAATACGCTCTGAACTAGCTAGATTATTCAGACTCTGATTCAGTTTCAGAGCTAGAAGATTCTGAATCAGAATAGCAGTAATCTTTATCAAAATTTTCGATATGAATATTTGGATTTAGCTGGTCTATGGCATTTTTGCTAATATTTTCACATTCTTCCAAATCTAGAGATTTTAAATTGAGACATGAGCAAGTAATTTCTTCGATAGTCTTACTTGTAATATTGCAGTAACTAAGGTTGAGATATTGGAACTTTGGGCAGGAACGTATGACATTACAAATTGATAGCTCACTAACAAAATCACAGCAACACAGATTGAGATATTCTAATTTATGACAAGTATGAGCCAGCGCTTCAGTAACAATATTAGTGATATCATTACAGCCAATTTCTATATGTCTTAAATTCAAAAATCTTTTGATGATAGCTATAATTAATCTATCATCCCATAAAGTCATAGCATCACAAAAGTCGAGATACTCTATATTGAAACATCTCTGCATTAAAGTATTAGTATCTTTGACATCTCCTTACTATATGTAATATCAAGTTTTCGTAAATTTGAGCATGAGTTTAAAATGCAACTTATAGATTTATCTATAATCTGACATGCTTCAGCAAAATGAAACACTTGTATATTATGGCAATTTTCTGCGATTTCAAACAAAGATTTATTGGTAATATTTCTGCAGTAAGAAATATTAATTTACGGCATGATTCTATAATTACATATAACCCTTTATCAGTTATTGCCTGAGCATCCTACAAATCGAGATATCTTAAATTAGGATATAATTCCGCTATTATAAATAATGCTCTATCACCAAAACCTATACTATTTTTGAAATCTAAATGAATTATATTCAGAAATATATTCGCAATACTTTTTATTTTTTTTATCTGAAAGTGAATGATAATAAGTAATTTCTAGATGAGTTGTATTCGAAACATGAGTTAGCTTATTCTTTTCACACATTATTTTTACAAATATTTTCTATTGAATACGATTTCTCTCACTATAAGTATATCCATCCAGAAAATAGTGCCTATATCTCAAATCATTCCCCTTTAGTTCGATATATTTCCATAAGTTAGGAATGGCACATTTATACCAAAATCAGTTAACAAATAGAGCAGGGTAGAGAGATTTATCTATCGCTAAAAAATGTAAAATCTGTTCTAATAGTTCTGGTAAATTTATAATATCCAAATAATATATGCTGTATCTTTAACAAAAAATAAAATTACACATATTGGTGATGAATCTAGCAAAATTTGCCAAAGACACGTTGCTATAGTGCAGGTCATCTAAAAGGCAAACAGTTTGAATTTTTTTTTGCTGATCACAGACCCGTCACGTGATATTTATCCAATTAAAAATCATCACGTGAATTAAAATTGTCACATGATTAAATATCAAATTATTAATTTATTGAGTTTTAATTTATTAAATTTTTTGTATTAAAATAAATGAAATTTATTAATTTATTTTATTTAATTCCTCTAATACATTTTCAGGAATTTTTCTATGTAATTCTATGGAAAATTTTCCTATTTTATTTCAGATTACGTTTTTTAGTGCAGTTTTTCTTTATTAAGTTAGAGCATGCTGGAAAAATTTTTTAAAAAAAAGTCCATTCAACCTATAAATTAAAATTCATCATCATCATTATTATCGTGTTACAAATTTTTACGTGATCAATTTCATTTTATTGGACAAAATCGTTATCACATGATAAATTGCAAGTCCGAAATTTAAACATTTTATAGGAAAATTAACAATTTTCAAATGCCTAAGGCTCAAAAAATTTCTAATCAACTAGAGATTTGAAGCTGTAACTTTTATTCTCTATTATCTATATTATCATTATTACGGATTGTTTTTTTTTATATCATGTAGAACAAAAGTTTTAGGATTTTAAAGTCATACAATTTTATTTCTATTTATAAATGATCTGCACCATAGTAGCTATACATATTGATAATATCAGATATTTCATCATTTTTATAGACTCTGATTTCGGGTCTGAGTTGTACTCATCTTCAGATCTAAAGTCCTCTGATTCTGTATCGCTTATAGCATAATTATCACCTATATCAAGGCAGTCAGATTCTTGCCTTAATACGATTTTTGAAAGCAGTTTAAGATACTGGGGAGTTAGGTTCTTATCACCATGAATTTTGAAAACGTGTTTACTTTCATAATCTCTTAATTTTTTAGGTATGATTTTATAAGGTTCTTGCTTTAAGAATTCATTAAATGGTTAAGTATTACGTGTTTCACTTTTAGTAAAAATAGGGTCAGATAACTTTTTAACCTTAATTGCATCTTGAATTCAAATAAACAATTCTCTTATGCATTCTGGATTCTTTTCCATAGAAAGAAATGGTTGAGAATCAGGATTCTTCTTCTTTTTTCCTCTGTTCTTTAAATAGTCAGTACAGTATCAAAAATAACCCTCTTTATACTATGATAGAATGTTCAAAGAGTCCAGTTCATAGATATTGATCTGAAGAGATCTTACTTCTGCAGGTCTTATACTCAACATCACTATCACATTTGCAAGATTCTCTCTAGTAGGAATTTTGGAAATATCTATGTTTTGAATCCTTTTACTTTCATTTGCTAAGGAGAAATATATGAAAATTCTGTCCAGATTAGCTATTTGCTTTTTAGTTCGTTCTTTCTGAATTTTATTAGAATCTTAGATAGGATCCTTATCTTTGGCAAATTCTTCAATAATTGCAGGATCTACACCACCTTTTGTTAACTTTACATAGAATGTTGATTAACGCGAAACACTGGAAACGATTTCATTTTCATCTTTATTTTTCAGATCCACTGCCCAATGAATAGCGATAATGTTTACAAAATCACTGGCCTTAGCATAGTATTCTGCCTTTCCCTCAATGGTGAGTTTTTCTTTCTCTTATCTGATAAGAGAGCCTTTATCTGCTCTTTACTAAATGAGCGTCTATTATCAATTCCTCTGTTATCAGTACTTTTAACAAAGGCAACTTTAACACATCTGCGAGCCATCCAATCAGAAAGCAAAGCATCAAGTTTAGGAGCATGTTTGCTTAATTGTTCTGAGGTGAAGTCAGCCAACAGATTATGCTTTTCTAGGAACTGCTCTAATACCAAGACAAAGTTATTAACTTTAAGTTTTCGGGTCTTTGGAGTAGCTGTTTTAGTAGCTATGTCAATACTAACTGTTATCTAGTTATATTATGTGAGAAAAATTCAATTTGAAAAATTGGCTAGAGAGTCACAAAAAAAGTGAGTAAGATTTGTAACTTTGGCCAAATACACTAAAGTAATGCTGCTATTGGGCATTTTGAGCATTTTATACACAAGGTAAAATACAGTTTGTATAATCGCCAATTGTATTTATCAAAACATAAGTTTTATACCCCTTTTTGAGCAAATAAACAAATATATTAATTTACTTTAACGAACACAAGATTTGTCCCTAAAAAATTGAGATTTATTTTTTTTTAATAAGGGATCAGCATGATCGACCAATGTAAAAAATAAAAAAAAAGCAAAAAAGTGTAACTTAATTTCATTTTTTACAAGAATGTAACAAATTAACCATACCTACACTATTAAGAAATAATATACCTTTAAGTTGTTTTTTTAAAATAAATAGAACAATACATTTTGTAACAATTAAACCTTAAAACGATATTCCTTCAAAAGTTCAAAATTTTTCATTATTATTTTATGGTGAGAATGAAATGTACCCATTACTGGAAAGTAAAAATACTTTGTGAACTATATATATTGTAGTGAGTTTGAATTTAAGAGTTTTGATAAGGCATAGTAAGTTTTTTTAACGTTAACGTTAATGATAATATAAAAAATTAAAAAATTACTTAATTTATTATATACCGATACTGAATACAAAATTTTAAATCCGATTATTCAAAAGAGAATAGCCTGTATTATTGAGGAATTATATAGAAAGAGCATTATCAAACTTAGTATTTATCAGACATGTAGGTTAGTATTAGAAGTTAAATTCCATTTATTGCTCTTTGACATTATATTTAAAGGAACATTTTATGATTATTATTTCATTTGTAATTAGATGCACTATATGTGGGAATATCTGTGAATATTATTCAGAGAAATAGATATCAATTTATTTTTATTATACTGATACTAATTTACTTTTTATATGAAAAGTTTTTTGATAGAAATGGTAATTCTTTTTTTTTTCCTTGAATAATTACCATCACAACTGGTATTATTAAACCACTAAGAGCAATCCTGAAACTTACTGATCAGATAAATATGAAAATGAAGCTATAGAATAAAGATGAACATGATATTTATTATGGTGATTGATATAAATAAGGAATAATGTATAAAGGTATTTATTTTACTTATATTTAATATATCTATTATATTGTTTTACTATTATTATTCTTTCCAATTTACATTTATAATTTATATAGGGAAATCAGAAGAATATAAATATACTTATTTGAAACAGATAAGCGTTAATAGAGATGTATCAAGTTATAAAAATTATAAATCGCGTGCTTTTTAAGCAGATATTAGAATATTAGTACAATAATTATTTTTATTGATCTATTAATAGCTAGTAATAGTGATATTAAAAGATTTGCCTTGTGCTTCCAAAATTGACATTATCGATACAATATATAAAAAAACCAAATAAGGCGCAATTTTTTTTAATTATTTTAACTTTATTAATGTTAATAAAAATAAATTATAAAATTATAATTTAATTAATGAACGAATGAATAGTTGATCAAATTATTAAGGTTTATATTAACATTTATTACATTATTATTCATTAGATTCATGGTTAATAAAAGATGATGTTTTTAATTCATAAATAAATATATCACGTAAATCCTATTTAGCTGTAATGTCTATTGCTAGATGAGTATAATCTACTAATAATTCTTCACCCATTCCTCTATTTTCTTGAATATTTATATTTTCTCTTTCAACACTCTCTTCTTTATTAAGTATTTCTTTCCATTCCTGTAATCTATTTTACCAGTCTTGTTCTGTAGTAATATATCCTTCTTCTAATTTTAAATCTTCTAAATTTTGGTTTGTTTTATTATTTCTGATTTTATTATCCAAAGTTTTTGGATTTTCTATTTCATTAATAGGAAAAACATTAATACCAGTTGTTTTTTTTTCATCACATTCTCTTTTTAATTTACATTCTTGTTGATGGATATCAGCTCGAATTTGAGATAATGCTAAGACCTTCTCATATTAAATTATAAAATATTCTATAAGTTTACAATTTATTTACCTTAAACTTAAATATAAAACATAATTAATTCTTACCTTCATTGCATTACATTGAGATATATGTAAAAATCCTATTGATGAAAATAATCTCTCTACAGATGCTGAATTTACAGTAATGCTAAAAATCCTTGTAGTAACTATGCCTAATTCTTTAGAATTTAAAGTAACAAAATTCCAAAAACTCAGAATATCATCTTCAAATTGAACAATTGTCTCGTTATCAAAAGGAAATTTTATACTTTGATATAATTCAAACTTGGACAAAATTTTAATTGGTGTTTTTTTTTCCTAGGCTTTGTAATAATATACTAAAAATTTATCTAATACAACATAATTAATATTTTTCAAATCAGGGTTAAACAATTTCATTTGATAAGAAAGGTGAAGTAAAATTGAAAGTAATAAAAGTAGTTGCTCCCAACTTTTCCATCGCTTTTGTAAATGTAAAATCATTTCTTTAGCAAAAACGCGATCACTATAATCCTTCCAAAATTTAATAAAAAAATTAAAAGAAATTGCTACATCATATAATCTAGCTTTATCAGCTTGCATTTGATCTAAAGCACCACAATACAGCTTCATTAACATTGCTAATTCTACAATATTTGACCACCAAGTTTCATCAAAAAGTATATTACAAATACTTTGTGGCAAATACAATTCCTTAGTTGTAGTTTGTCTTTGTGAAGTGCATTCGTCTAAAACAGACAGACTATATTGAGTAACTAAATTCTATAAAAAAAATGTATATTAGAAAATTATAATACATTAATAGAATTATTTTGTAAATAAACTCACTTGTAAAGCCCACTTTATTTTTAATAAACTCTTAAAATAATCATAATACAAGTTCCATCTTATATTTCCTGATTTTATAATAAAAATATAACATTTCTTTTTGAATAGTTCGCAGTTTACTGATAAAATATGTATTATTTGGCTGATTAAAATATAAAAAAACCTTTAATTCATTAGTTGAAGTTTGAGTAAATATATTTGATTCTTTGAATATTTCTCTAATAGCAAGATTACACTGATGTGTAAAGCATGAAAGCCAAACAATATCTATATATTTGAGACGTAATTGCTGACTTTAAAAAAATATATTATTAGTTTATTAAATAATATAAATAAAAGATAATATAAAAATAATTACTGGGCACATGCATAACTAGTTACACTATCACTAATTATAGCTGTAACTTTAATATTATCCTGTTTTAGTTCATTTAACATATTTTCTATATGAGGTATTATATCAATAGCTTTACCATGCTCTCCACTAATGTTATACACTTTTCAAACTAAAGTTTCACCTGAAGGCAAAACAAGCATTAATCTAAGTAACTCTTGATTAATTATATTTTTCCAACCATCAAAAACTAAAGTAATACTATCTTGATTTTCATTTGCCATAATTTTTTTTTTACAAGCATTATTTAAATCAGTTACTGCTGATGAAAGAATTGAACCAGCTAATTGTTTTTGATTGGGTAGTTTTAATTTAGGATTTAACCATTTGAATAATGTAATTGTAGCTGGATCATTTACCCATTAGAAAGAAAATCTATTTGACGCAGTTACATTTAAAATAAGATTGTTAAATTTAGTGATTTCAGATTTAGTAAGATTTCAGGCTGCATAAGAATTAAGCGAGGTTTGTTATGATTTTTTTGAAATTCTTGTTATATCAGTTTTAATTCGTGATCGTGTAGCTGGTAGATCACTCGTAAGATCAATAGCATCTATTTTACAATAATTTTATTTAATTTAAAAATCAAAAGTAAAATAATATATTTTATTTTTAAAAATATATTTACCAATACATTATTTTTTGACTGATATTTCATTATCTGAATTATCAGATTTATGCAAAATCTTGTATATCCTTTCTTCTCCTCATTTTTCTTTAAAAAAATCACAATTTTCTAAGTGGCATTTGACACAATCTTTTTTATTAGTAAATATATGTGCATTATCTCCAAAGTTATCTCTACACGCTATACACTGTACTTTTTTGTTATATATGCTATTTGATTCATTTTCTAATATTTTAATATAGCTTATAAAATGATATTTTAGACAACTGCTACTATTAATACATGACATTTTTAACAAAAAAAAAAATGCAGAAAATAAATTTGGAAGAGCAATTGAAGATCACTGATCATTTTAAATAGTATTGACAATTACTTAAATTAAAATCAGATCAAGTTTTTTTTTATGATTATTACTGATTATCAAAAATCATATGATTTACATAATCAAACTATTGGGTTAAATAATAATGTATTTTACCTGCCCAAAATGTACAAATACCCAATCTATTCCATTAGACATGTATAAAACCCAGCACTGCATTAAAGCAAAGAAATTTTGAATATCTATAATAAAAGTGAAAGTAAAGTTTTAAGATTATTAATATTAAATTACCTTATATGACTCGTTTTATCTGCTAATACATCAAGAAAGATAGTTCGATATGTGAGAAAATGTACATGAGCAATTTAGGATGTTCCAGACATTTTAATTCCCTTCCTAAAATAATATGTCCTATCTGTAATAAGTTAACATATTCTGATACTAGAATCTGTAACACATATAAAAGAATTTATAAAAATGTCTGACGTGAAGGTAAAAAAGTTAAAATAGAATCAGACATGATCGAGACATCTAGCTAAATAATAATTTAACTAAAGTATTATTTTTCTTATTCTATAGAGTCAAAGAGTTTCTGAATATCATTATTTGTTTTTGGTCTATATGATAGAAGTTCTAAAACGCCTTTATCTCTGAAACCAGTACTGTTATATGGCTGATGATTAATTCAATATGAGTATTGCCTAACTTGTTATCCTTTAAGTCCTATTTTTTTTTATCATTTTCAACGTTATACCTATACCAATTGCCAGTAATTGCATTAATTATTTTTATAGCTAAATGAAGATCTGGTGTTTCTTTTGCACGAGACTTAAAACCAAAGAGTAATAATAATTGGTTTTGAATTTCTATAAACTTTTCACAAGATCGCATAAATGATTCTGATGCAGTATCGCTAGAAAGAGTACGCTTATCATTAATACCAGTAAAGCCTAATATTTGAAAAAGTTCTTGTATAACTTCCCAATGCTTTGCTAAATAAGATTTACGTAAATCTTTTGCCACTGATTTTTCTAGATTCTCTTTAGCTTTATAGCAGGCAATTTCCCATTGTATATTTTCCTTAGCTTTCAATCCCTTCATTATATTCTCCTCATCATGACCTTGCCTTTAAAAATAAGTTAACCATAAGAAATGCTTTCGAGCTTCAGGCGAATTAAAATTTTCAATGAATTTTCTATTGCAAATATTATTCCAATCCTCGATACTCATGTCTTTACAATAAAGATTCTGCATATAAAAATGTTTAAGTGCCATAGTATTTGCGATAGAATGCTCTTGGTCGAATTTAAGAACTTCAGCTTCTTTAAGGCTAAGATTCTGGAAAGTAGTAACTACATTAAAATCCGTTTCTTTAATAACTAATGCTTCAACTCTAACCTTATTACGGATTCTTTTATGATTTCCTATAACTTTTCGGCTCTCATCCATTTTTATTAGTTAGAGAGAAACGTCAGTACTGGCTATAAGACTACAAAGCTTTTCAATAAAGTATCTTGCAGAAAGGCGTTTTTGATGCTCAACTTCAATGAAAGTTATTACAACCAGAGACTCATCAACTTTATAAGAAATGCTATTATTATTTCATTCACAATGTCTCTTTATTGCTGTAGGCAAATTATTAGACTAAGCACTTTCAAGCTCTGCTCAAATATTTTCATAACCTGGCGAGCGAAAAGTTTGTTAGAATTTTTCTGATAGAATAAAGAAATAATACGTCAGGAGAAATCACGAATTAGGTAAAGCATTTGTACAAGAGCTTCAACATGAACTGGAGTGGTAATATTTGTAATGGTTATGACTATATCGAAATAGCCTGTAATTTCAAAAGATATATCTACTTCCACTGTATTTGTATAAGCCACGCAGTCGAGTTCGCCTCAGGCATCATTAATATTAGAAAAGTCTTTTTAATGCTGAGTATATATTTCAGCTTGCTTTATCTTCGCTTCCAATAAATTATTTTCTGACTCTATTTTTTCAGTTTCAATATTCCTCAAAAACGACTTCACATCTTCACCCTGTGCTTGAGTCTATAGAAGTGAGAGAGAATGGTGAAATTCACACAATCTCAAAAGTCTGAAGTGATAAGCCAGTCACCAGGGACTGCAAATGAATGTATTAGTTCTTAGCACTGTGGCGTATAAGCTTCTAGCCTTCATGCAGATTTAAAATGAAGTCCATCAAGAGATATTACTTCATTTTCAAGCCCAGTACATAGCTGGGTTGCTTAGATGGTTGTTTTTGATACGTAGCTCAACTTCTTTTCTATCCCTTACTACTTTGTCTTTTTCTTAAGTGTAATATAAACAGATACTGACCTTTAGCATTTTATCATTAAGGACAAAAAAAACTATCTTCTATTTTTTGTTTGCCGTATTTTTCGTAACATAAGACATAAACTTAAAAATCGTGAAGTGCTCAGTTTACTTATCGAAAGAGAAATTCTTTTTTGTTCTACAAAATTTCAGTATTTCAAGAAAGCTGAGTGAGTTTGGATCCAAAGCACTTTTCTAATCTTCAAACTATATATATATTATTTTCAAATGAAATCTGGAGGATCAAACAAATATTTAAAACTTATTACTATTTATTGAAGCTTATATTATCAAGGTAATTTATGATAAAGAATATAGTTAACTATAATAGTAGAGAAAATTTTTTCTTGCGAGAAATCGATTGTCACTGGAATCAGTAAATCAGCCATATAATGTGTAACTGATCAATCAATTTGTGCGACAATTAATGTTAATAGTATAAATTATATAGGTGATCATATTAGTCAATCGATCATGTAGTCATATCTTGCAAAAAGATTTTACTGAAGGATGACATAGAAAATATGCATATAGATTTTTTTCACCTGTTTGATCACTTAATAATGTTTTGAATTTAAAATAGGCAGTAAACACGTTGTGAGGAAAAAAATTCAGTATAATTTTACAGATGATTTGCGGTGATATCATTTATTACATCATATATAGGGCTTCGTCAATAGAAATACGGTATCTGGCGATTTTTACCAAAATGAGTTAAGTATAGTGCTATATAAAACAGACATTCTAGAATATATTTCAGTCTTTAAAATTATTATTTTGTATAGTATAATTTTTTTTATGCCTATTTTTCACGATTTTACATGATCAGTAAGCCAATTTAAAAATAGAATTTTAAGAATTCTCATAAATTGAGTTGATGATCTTTGAACTTCCTGTAAATTTACAATAATTAATATAAATAATAAAAAAAATTTTTTGTACACGAAAAAGTTATCTAAATAAATACCATAAAATTGTGAAATTAAGCATTGATTTGAACCTATTTAAACATAAATAATTAATATATAAACCTCTAAAATTCAATGATTTACGGTATCTCTGCATTACTTAAACTGAAAATGACTCATTCATTATTAAATAGCATTTTTTTTGAAACCTATAAAGAGCTTCAAATATTGCAACAAGATTTTTCTTATTTTTAAACACATTTCGTAACTAATGATAGCAATATTTCTGAATTAAATTTATAAAATAATGATGAAATTTTAGACGAAGTAGAAGCGGAGAATAGTGAATTTTTAGTTATTACAAAAACTCAATTACAAAAATATCAACAACTTTTTAAAAAAACTGAAATTATTGAAGGTAATAACTTAGGTGATATTGAAATGCAACTCTTAGATAAAGAAATCAAATAAAATAATGAAGAATGTTTCAAAAAAAAATATAATTAAAACATCATGTTGTCAAAATAATTGTCTAAAAGATAAAATTAATACTGAAAGAGCTTTTTTGAGAAATTCAAATTTTAAAAGTTTATCAAAAAGTAATCAAGATTCTTTTTTAATAGATTATCTTGTCAGTAGTTTAGGATCACAACATGTAACAGTAAAAGGTAATAAAAGGGTTAAGGCAGTTTATGATTATTCTTTTAACGCAAAAGAAATTTGTTTAAATGCTTTTAAATTTATTTATAGGATTGGAATTACAAGATAAGAAAATATACGAATCTATTTCTCTGTTGAAGATATCAAAGTTAGGGTTTATAAAGCTATTAGAAAGCCTAGCAATAGAACAATCTTATTTTTAACAATTATAAAAATTGTTAGTTTTATATTAAGTTACGCTAACAGATTGGGTCTTCCATCACCAAGTTTATATTTTAACATTATATTATATTTTATTTACATTTTTACATATTTGATTTTTACTTTAAGATGACATTTCAGATGTGAAACAATAGAAGTTATTTTTTTACCCGTTATTGAAAGCTATTCATCTTTACATCAGAAGTATTTAATGGCAATTTAACAATACAAAAGCATTAAAAAATTAACTATCAGTTTAAGTATTTTTTGTCGAGTTTAGAAAAATTATAAAATCAAAAATAAGATAATATATAAGTAAATCTAAAAAAAAATTAAATTTATTAATCACTTTTTCAATAAGATTAATTTTTTTTTTTTAAAAAAAAAATAACTTAAAGACTTACTTTTAAAATCAAGATTTAAAGAATCTAGAAATTATAAAAAGAAAGAATTGTATTTAGTATGTTTTTTTTAAAAACAAATAATTACTTAATAAAATTTTTATTAGAATTTACAATCAAATAATTTAAGATTAATAATTACAAAAAAGTAAGTATATAGAATAGAAATAGAATGGGATAATCTTAAAATATATTTTCTATTTTTTATATAAATTACATGATTTATAAATCTTTCAACCAATCATATTGCTCTAATATTATCTTAAAATAATACTTTATAAAAAAATCAAAAGGAATTAATTTATTTGAAATGTTTATAAATTAAATAAATAAATATATTACTTATCATCTGTAAAGTCAATTGTAATACTAAAATTGCTAGTTAAAACTTAATTTTAATATTACTTTAATATAGTGACTATTTATATTAACTTTAATTGACTATTTTAAAAAAATTTAATTTTATCATTTCTGAAAGAAACTAAGAAAAAGAAGAGGAAAGTAAATAAGTATAACTAATAATAATAAATAAAAAAATAAAAAAGAAACTAATAACTTACTTAAGATTCATAAAAACTATTACTTGAAAGCCTAAATAGATTTTTTGAAAGAAAATAAAAAATTAGTTTATGTATTTCTTTTATTTTATTTTAATAGATATATACTAATTTTTTTCCCTTAAGTTTCAGTTTAACAAATATTTGGAAGGAAAGAAAAAGGTTAATCTATGTATTTGTATTTATTTAATTTTAATATAAATTAACCCTTCTTTTTACTTTTAGTAGTTGAAATTATTCCTAAAAGAAGTCTAAGAAAAGAAAAAAAAGTAAGTATGTATAACTATAATAATAATAAATAAAAATATTACCTTACCTAAAGCTTTTTTTTAGTAACAATAATAAAAAACTGATAAAAAATAACTATCTAAGTCACAAAAATATTTTAAATCATTTCTAAAATTAGGCAGATATGTTTACTTTATTATCAACTAATAATTTTTCATCATAATTTTATAATTATAAAATAATATATATTAATAAGCTAAAATATAACTATGAATTTTAATAATGATTTTAATAGTAATGATGATAATAATTATATTAAATATAAATAAAAATAGATATTATATAATATTGTAAAAGAAATATTAATAGAATTGATACAAGATAATTTTAATAATTATATTAATTCTAATTAAATAATATATATTATAAGAATTTGACAAATATATTGATTAATATAATTTCTATATCTTTGATACATATAATAACTTTCAATTTCATTATTAAATAATATTGATAAATCCACTTGATTTGCTACATATTTATGAGTTTGATTAGGAATAATAAGATTGTTAATTATATAATCTAAAGTTTTAACATTTTTAAAAGTCTGAGAGTTATCAATTATTGAATCTAATAAATAAGTAACTTTAAGATGAAAATATAATAAGAATGTCTTTTTAATAAAAATCCTGATTATATTAATTAGAATATCATTAAGAAATATTGCATCTTTAATAATAATCACAAGTTAAGTAAAAAATATATTTTAATGAGAGTAATAATAATAAAAGAATCTAAGTCTAGTTCTATTAGTAATTCAGTTAAAGCTAAAATACTTTTAAAAATAAAAAATATAAATAAAATGATTATTTAAATTAACAACTATAATAAATAAATTACCTGTAAATAATTAAGATCATTATTAAGTAGAGATTAATATTGAGTCAAATATTTAAAACTTTAATTTCTAGAAAAATTTGTTTTCATTATTTTTACCATAATATAGTAATATAATTTTAATAATTATAGAACCATTTTTTGAATTAAAATTTTTATATCAGAAGAAAATAATTTTATTTTATTATATATGTTAAATATATATTCACTTATTATCTATAGAAAAAATATTATTTTTTATGTTATGTATAGAATTATTGATTAAAAATGATAATTTAATATAAATAAAAAATTTACATTTAAATTATCATTACTACCTTATATTAATGATAAAGCTGTAATTGATGTTGATATGATTAATATATTAAGGTTATATATTTTTACTCTTAGTAGTAAAAAATATTTTATTCATTAACATCTAAGTTATTATTACCTTGTGTAAATAATGAAGTTATAGTTAATATTGATATAACTAATATATTATGATGATATCTTGATCTTAATGATAAAATATTATTATCTTCTTTATCAAGGTTATTAGTCAATTTAAACTTAGAAAAGCTAATATATTAATTAGAAGAATAAGAATTATATTAGATGTTAAAATAAATAGATATAATATTGATATATTATTAAAATGTAAATATTTGTAAACTTTATCTTGAAATTAATATATATCAACATTTTTAGTAATTACTTTATCATAAGTATTGTTAATATCAGTTTATTTTAAATGGTTTGAGTTAATGATACTGAACGAAACTAAAATATTTAATCATATGACGAAACTGAAACTATTTAGACTTTAATAATTAAAATACTGAAATGCTAAAATTTTATTTCTATAGATTTTCCATAGATATTTCATAGATTTTCATAGATTTTAACTCACAATTTTTAATAATATTTTATTTTACTATAAATTTTAAAAATTTAGAATTTTTGTAAAATAAAATATTATTTACTATATTTTATTTATTATATAGGAAGTTTAATAGAAAAATATTTTAACAAAATTTTGATTTTTATTGCATTTAGTTTTTGATATTATTAGATTAAATGTAATGAGATCTTAATTTTAGTCAAAAAATTCTTAGAGCCTGATTTTCCTAATAAACTTATCATATAAATAATTCTTATCTATAATATTAATTAGTAATATTTTTAATTATATATTAATTAATATAAATAATAAAAGATTTAAGTAAAATTAATAATATTAAATAATAATATATTTTTTAATAAAGATAAATAAATAAAATTTTGTAATTTATATATTATAAAGCAATTTAGTCATTTAGTCATTTATTAAAAGTTTAGAATTTGGTCAAGAGTTTAGACTTTATTCAAGGGTTTAGTCAAATACAAATTTGATGAAAATTTATTTATAATAAAAATAATTTAGGCAGGCATTACTAATTATATCTAAATTTTAAATAGATTTGATAGGTAATCTGAAAATTATTCTTAATCTAAATATATAATATATTAGTAATTTAGATTTACCTAATATAAATATAAATACTACTTATAAATTAGTAAAAAATAATTTTATTTTATATTTTATATTAAATCTTTTTTTATTATATTGATGATTATAATTATTTTAAATAGAATTTTATATTTGATAATAATTATGTTATTTTGATTTATATAATAGTTATATAGATTTTTTATAATAAAAAGGAAGAAACTTTGATAAAAAAATTTTTTTTGAATTAATATTAAATCTGTATTTATTTTATTAAAAAATCAATAATTAGCATAAAAAGTAAAATTTATTTTTTTTTGCTTTTCTACTAAGTCATTTATATTAGGTAATTGGATAATTTTAGACAAGTTTTATATACTTTTTCCTAGATCAAAACCTTATTCAAAATTATCTAAAATCAAAAAAATATGTTTAAAATCATTACTAATATAGATTATAGATGTAAATAAAAATTTATTTTGCTATTATCATATAAAGTTAGAGAAAATACCCATTTTATTATGATACACAATGATATCAGCCAATAATTATCAACTCAAAACTATCCCGAACGTTCCGACTATTTCTTTCAATATATGTTCATTCAATATAACAATATTGGATGATTTGTCGGGTTATCTAAGATCGCTTAACAGTTCAAGATAGCCACTTCGTGGCAACATAGTAACTGTTATAATTATCCGGCAAATTACTCCACGTCCAAAATATAATCATGTTATGAATATCATGCTTTAATCACCGAAATTTCCCGAATTAGCTTGAACGCTAGTTGTATTTATAATATGACGACAATGAAAAATTAGTAAAATTTTCTGGCAAATTCTAGGTTATTTATTTAGATTTGATGATCTTTTAAAAATACATATAAATAGGTAGCGGCACATTTTAACCGCGTTTCAATACAAAAAAAAAAAATTTTTTTTTTCAGATAATAATGTCTCTTATTAATCGTTTTCTTCCAGAACTTAATCGAGCCTTTACATTACTTGACGAGCCATTATTATCTAATGTCGCTCGTCGTTATCCTTCTTCTTTTCCAACCTTATCGGATCGATTAACTTTCCCAAATATTTATCGTCCTTCTGTTGACGTATCAGAATCCGATAAAAATTATGTTGTCGAAGCTGAAGTTCCTGGTATGAAAAAGGAAGATTTGTCTGTGGAGTTCTTGGACGATAATACTCTCCTCTTGAAAGGTAAAGTTGAGAAAGGAACTGCAGCTCCGGCAGAAGGAATGAGAACCGTCGATAATACCGGTGATACGATTGCAGCTGAAGGTAGCACCGATTCCACCCCAACCGGAGAAGTTGTTGAGGCTGGTGGTGCTGCTTTAGATGAACCAAAATTTTGGACTTCTGAGAGAATGAGGGGTCATTTTCAACGTTCATTCCAATTTCCTGGTAAAATTGATCCCGAGAATTCGAAAGCTTCTTATAAAAATGGTATTTTGTCGATCGTCATTCCAAAGGTTGAAAGACGTGGAAAACAAATTTCAATTGAATGATTTAAGATGATCATCTTTTTAAAAGTCCATTTTGTTTTTCCACATTTTTAATAATATAAAAAAAAAAAAAAAAAAAAATTGGGGGTGTTTATTTTAAATTATCTGTAAATCAAAAAATGGGAGGACATTAAAAACTTCAAATCAAAATATTTTTTCAATAAAATAATGTTTTTAATAATATAATATTCACTTCAAAACAAAATCGATTTTTTTTTACAATTAAATAAAGTAATTTTACATTTGATTAAAAATTAATCATAGTGCCAGTTGGAATTACTGCGCTACATGTTAGTTCATGAAATAATTTTTTTTTATATTCGCGTTGTTTAAACTTCGTTCGACAGCACACTATTGCTTATGCACGCGTACCTTCTGGGTACCATAGCTTCTTTTGGAGTAGGTTATACCGCTTGTCACTATAACCTGGTGAACAAGCTTTACGAAAACTTCAACGACATTCCATCAACTACTCACAAGGTAGCTTCGAAGTTTAAAAGCTTTTGACATTTCTAAAATTTCGTAAATATGCGCGATTTAATTTGGTTCTAACTAATTATTCCTTCAATGAATAGCGTCACCTTCTTTATGTACTAGTAGGACTTAGTTTTCTTTTTCTTCTTATACTCTTTCCACTTTACAAAATTGCAGATTGTGAGTCAAAAAAAGTAAACTTTGACTTTAAAATTATCATTTCTCAAATTTAATTTGGATCAACCATATAAACTGAAAACTTTTTTTTTTTTTTGCAAGAATACTGGTTACCCGTATAGGACCTCAGCACGAGAGCACCTTCAAAGAAGAGGAAGTTTTTAACTTTAATAAGATAGATTCGTCAAAAATTTGTTTATATGACTTTTAGTGAGGTAAATTACGAGAATAATATATATCTTTTAGTATTTTTTTTTTTTCACGTTACAAATATTAATTGTTTTGTTTTTCTTCGTGATATAAGTTAGATAAATAATTCTTTCCTTATAAAATGAATACTCCAGGAGCCGTATCAAAAATATTCTGGCCGGCACATGTATGCACACCCCGAACTAAAGCTGGATTCTTGATCGGTTGGAACATTCGTAGTTTTACCACTTGTATTGCATCGGTAATCTCGGATGTAAATGTAAGCGCGATATTATCAAATTTATCATTTTTAATTTTTTTTTTTTTTGTTTTTTTTAAAAAAAAAAAATATATTTAACTTAATATTTTTCAAAGCTTAGTGATCTAGAAGCCACATTATCTGCTTTATCAACAGATACTAGTTCATCGTTTGTATACATGGGAAAGGTGTGTGGAGCACCTCCAATAGTTTTGGGTCTTTTGACGACATTTTCTGACATCAACGAGGAAGGGGGAAGTATCCTGAATGCAGAAGGTAAGATTTTCTATTATCTATTTTGTTATTATCTACTTTCTTAAATTCTTTATCCGATAACTTTTTTTTTTGATGTAGGTGTTGCAGACAAAAGGAAGACGGCGAATTTATGGATGACAATCCAATTGCAGAGCAATAACATGCCTCTTCTAAGGTAAGAGCGATCTTTTGTATTATATGTTTAATTCGACAAATTAATTAATACTTTTTGAATTATATTCAAAGATCTATCTATTGTTGTGGATATCGTTATTCAAATGTCAGTTCAGAAATCATTTTCTACAAACAACCAAATCCAACTAGACTTCAATACATTTCACTTGATCCATTAGTACTAGATATTCAACAAAACGGCAGACATAAGGTTGTTCAAGATTCACTTCTTATTAAAAACATGAAAAAAATCATAAACACTCGTTTACACTCGGGGAAACAGCGAACGCAGATAAATGACATGGAACTTATTTTGAATCAGGTTAAAATTAAATTCTAATAATTACTTTACATAAGATTTCGGAATTTAATTTTTATTTTGCTTTAGATTAATTCTTCATTTGAAACTGAGAAAGCCATCACAACTAGGTGTCGATTTTTTATCAATCGACGTAATCGCTGTAACATTAGCGTTTCTGAAACAATGATGGAATACGCAATTTTTATTAAAAAGAGTTTTCTTTATCCCATAAAATATCTGCTGCTTGTTTTCCGACCAATCCTTGTACAACCTATAATTTTCTTTTTTATGTTGGTGAGAATATTCGCCGAGATCGTATTGTGGATTTTAAATTTACGGTTTCCCCCTTTTATGTTTAATGGAATGGCATTAAAGGATTTATCTGCGACATGTAACATAAACTTTAATATTTGTGATTTTATTTAAATGTAAACCTTCATATTTAAAAACTGGATTTATAACATGTTAATGTAGCGCAGCAAATTGATTTACGACTTCAACAAGCATGTTTTTGGCCTTGGCAATATATGTTACTTAGGCGAAGGGATTGGACAAATACTGCGACAACACGAGCACAATATATTAGGTGAAAATTGTAGTCTCAATTATGGAAATATTTTTTTTTAAAAAAAGAAGTATAATTTTATTTTTTTTTTTACTAATATTTTATATCTGTTTTTTAAATTTACAGCTTTTATAATAGCATGTGGCTTGTAGCAAATGATATTATTATCGGGCTTACTATCGGTTCTTTTCTTGCCAATAATTGTGAGTACGTGGCAAACCTTATTTTGAAGGACTATCTTGATGTAAGTCAAAGTTAATTTAAACTTGTATATTTCTTAAATCAACTTTTATAAATTTTTTTAATATTCTAGCATTATACGATAGAAAAATTAGTATCAATGATAGATTGGCTGATGGGTTGGCCAGCCGGTTTGAAATTAAATAGTGAATTAGACAGGTTTTTGGGCGAACTATTTCTTCGGCTAATCGATTTATGGAAAGGTATCAAAGAATTTATATTAGTTAGACTTAAATATTTAAATATTGATATATATATATATTATAGATTGTGTGGATATTATAGGGCCATTGACACCAACTATTATAGGAATTATTGGGTTATCTGGAATGTTCGGTGGATCAATGGTTATATCATTATTATCAGATTTTTTGTCATTTATGACAATTCACATCTATTTATTTTATATGGTCGCTGCCAAAATATTCAATTGGCAGCTTACCATATTATATTCTCTATTTAATTTATTCCAAGGTACTAAAGTTGATTTGATTTTAGCTACATGAATATATTTAAATATTTTAATTGTAATTTATTTAGGCAAGAAATGGAACACATTACGGAACCGTATTGATTCCTGTGATTATGATCTGGACCAGTTGCTCTTGGGCACTATACTATTTACGCTATTAACATTTCTATTTCCTACAGTAGTGGTTTATTATGCAACTTTTGCGGCTGTAAATATATATATTTTTTTCGCTTCGTTATTACAATCTTAATATGTCACTAACAAAAATTCTCATTTCTAGAGTCGTGTTGCTGTTATCTTTCTGCAAGCAGTTATGGAAACTCTATTGGCGTTCTTAAATCACTTTCCATTATTTGCAATTATGTTGCGATTCAAAGATCCGGATCGATTACCGGGTAATAATCAATTTAAATTGGTTTTTAAGTAAGACCAATTCATTATTGATACAATTTTATACATTATTTTCTAGGCGGATTAAAATTTGTAATATGCGATCCAGATTATTTTGCAACTCGTGGAATCGCTAGAGTTTTTAGAGGTATAAAGTCATTTTGGCCATGGAATAGCCGATTACGTAAAATAAGTATTCCTTCTACAACTACTTCCCCGATAATTAACAATCTTAGTGGTAAATCGACATCAAGGTTCGAACGAAACTCTCAAAATGAGGAGTCTGATCAAGTTATTAGAATGAGGAAAAATCGAATAATGATTAATTCAAATTCATCATCGTCATTGTCAATAACTCCAATTTCCCCTATGTCTTCAGCATTTATATCATGGCCACCGAAAGTGAGCCATTTATTCATGCAGGTTTGTAGTATTGTGAATTTTATTATTAAATCAAATGAAATGTAAATTAATTATATTTGAATCCATTTCGATGTTATTAGAATTTACCTATTCCATTATCAGCAATATTCTTTCAATATTTATTATTATGGAGACGGTTAAGTTCACATTATTTTTCTTTTTATGTATTAAGATGTCTTGTTAGTGGTGAAACTATAAAACCAATAGCTAGACTTCAGTATCCAATGTTACCTGAAACTAGGTAATTGCCTTTTTCTTTTTTTACTTTTCATAAATTATGTTCACATCGTTTATATGTTCACATGATGTTATAATAATTTTAGACCTAATTTAATGAATTTTTGGTTGTTCCTTAAAATAAGTTTTGCTGTACATGATGAATAATATAAAGTATGATGGTATAACAAATAATTAAACTTCAATTATTGCAAAATATATAAAATACATAAAAGAAATATAAAATTATATATATAGAGTTATAGGTATACAAAATATTAATAAAATAATAGATATAATGATTCTGAATTTTAAAAAGCCATTAACTTTTTGAAAAAAAAATGGTAGTAATTATAATTGTTTCTATAAAATTTTTTAAATATTTATTAAATCAAAACAAAAAATAATTTAATTTAAAGTAATAAAATAAATTAATAAATTTTGATAAACATTTTTTAAAAAAAATAGATTTAATAAAAAACCTTTTTACAATTGAAATTATAATAAATTTTTTATTAAAATATATATTTTAATATATTAAGAATTATTAGAATTTATTTTGAAAATATCAAAAATATTTAATAAATCATAATCTATTAGTAAGAGTATATGATAATATTAAAAAAATGATTTAATAAAAAATTAAAATGAAATTGATAAAAAGGTATAATTAAAGTAATAATAAATTTTTTTAAAAAATTGTATCAATTAGTTTATTTAGTATTCTCTCAATAATTTATATTATTTAATAAATATACTTTAGATTTGATCAACTAGTCAAATGAAATCCTTCACAATTTAGATATAAACTATTTGAATTAATTAAAATAATGTTATATATTTTACTTATTTATTTTTTATAATAAATTTAGAAAACAATAATAAATAAAAATAAAAATAATAAAATAATGATTATTTTGTTAATTTTATTAAATTTTAATGATATACAATTATGAAAAGTTTATAGTTTATAGAGAATCAATAACAAGAAATAAATTTGATCAAATTTTAGCAATAATAAATGCAGATAATATGCTTAAAATAACAATTTAATACGTTTAAACATTTAAAGAATTATCAGATCACTTATAAAGTAATAATCGAAAAAAAAAACACATAATAAAGTATAATTATTAAACTTTAAAATAAAAAATGCAAATAATTATTGAATTAAAAATATTATTAAAGTTATTATTATTATTATATTTTTAATGCTAAATACTAATATAACTTTTTCAATTTTTATTTGTAAGATTTTTAATATCAAAATTGTTAGAAGTTAAAAATGTAATATATTTATATTAATACCTTTTAGAACTTACTTTATTAGATGTATCTAATATGAATTTTCCAGTTAAGTTATATATTGATCAGTAAATATCACTATAAATATAGTGATGTCTACTTACATTATAGTGATACCTACTTACAGCTATATTGATGCCTACTTACTTATTTTTATACATCTATAACCTTTCTATTACTTTATTACTATCCATTTGTTTTTATTATTCTACAACTATTTGGTTGCTTTATAGATATTGCTTGATTTTATTGCTCTGTTCTCTTTTACTGTCTTGTAACTATTCGTTTAATTTTAATGCTTTGTAGTCTTTTTATGACCAATTTGCTATATTGGTATTTATTGTAAAATTCATATGATCAGGTGATGCAGTTAAATTATATAACTTTATTTTAGTTAATTTCAGCTTGAATTATTATAATTTACTATGCCAAAAAAATATGTGTAAGGTACATTTCTATTACCTTCCCGTTACTTTTAAAGAACTGGCTAGAGGATCAAAAGTATTAAAATCAGTCTATATAATTACCAGGAATTAGTGTCAAATTTGCAATCTATTTATTTTTCTCTCAATTGCTATTTTTTGATTGTTAGATGAGACATAAAGTGCTAAATTGGTGACTCACACAATTCTGCCTTTATATTTTTATTTGATTACTAGATTAAAACACGAAGTATTTAATTTGCAATTCATCTATTTACTGAAGATGTACTGCAATTCATTTACTCACTTTTTGATTACCTGTGAGATATAAAGTGTTGATGTTGTGCTATTCTTGCAATCTCGTCTTTTATGATCCTTTTGATTACTAAGGATGAGACACAAAATACTGAATTAGTTTTGTCTATACAGTTTTTATACCTATTTTTTCTTATATTTTCTGAGACTTTTCGCCTTTCTAATCCTTTTTTTGTTTATCAGCAGTAGTACACCAAAGCATAACTTCTTATTTCTTTCCTATATATTATTCTACTTTGGTATACTATCAAATTTATATCTTATTTTTCACTCTTGTATTTCTAGAACTCTTTTCCATATAGTTACTACTTCAGGATACTTTAGGATATTACCATATCGATCACTTTAGAGTACTACTGCATTGTTTACTTTTTTTCAGTTTAGCACTGAGTACTACTACTGATCCAATGTTTTACTAGCAAGCGTATTTATCTAAAATTATATAAAATTTTATTTTAAACTTTGCAAGTTTCTCTATTATTTTATACTGATTTCTTACTTTCTTACATATACTATTATACTCAATTAAAAAAATCCTAGGTCTAGTCCTAAAATAATAAATGAAGCTATTAGGCTCTTTTCAAAGTTAGTGAACTTTGACTATGAATCTGGTTATAATGATCATGTATATTTTCAATATTGTCTAATAATGAAAATGATACTCTCTTCTAGACGCCTATCATTCTAAAGAAATTTATTTAAAATATATTATTTGAGTATCTAAGAAGAGTTTTATAGTAGTTGATCATTTATCTGAAGTTTATGAATTACCAGATACTCATGAATGCATTGATGAGAATTTGTCTCTTCACCTGATTTTAGATATTAATGTAAGGCAAAAACCTGATCTTATGAATTCTGAACTCCTTTCTTTAGATAAATATAAAATTTCTTGTAAAGATTTATTATCCAAAATCTTAATTGTCTGTGCTGATGTTATATATTCTGATTTAAATCATTTTATAATTTTAAATGCTTTTGCTTTAGCCAGTTCATCTAATAATAATAAATGCAGTTAGCATATTGTATATCCTTATACCTATTTTATTAATTATAGAGACCTTAAGAGTTTTGTAAAAAAAGTTGCTGATAGAATTGGAAAGCCATATGGAAGGTTTGCTAGAAAAAAGGGACTCTGAGATCTTTTTACTAAAATTGAAATTTTTGTTTTATATTAATCTATGCTATAATAATTTTAACTAGTTAAATTTTTAAAGTATTTTAACTTAACAGTCGGTATGCATGTCCAATTTACATGTCGATCATAATTAAAAATTCTTGTGTAATATTCGTCTAGATATTTCATTAAAGTTCTTTCATTCTAAATCACAATATAATCGGTTTTTATTCTTAATATAATTTTTTCAACAGCACTTCTTCTATCAAAATAACTAAAAGTTTGGCCTTTTCTGCTTTCCTGCGAAATTTTATTTTATCAGCAATTTTACCTATTTTTGACATTAAAACCTAAGATTCTTTTGTTACCAACTTTTAAATAAAAAAAAAAGTACTTAGCGATCTTTATTTTTAGCAAATCCTTTAACGTAATCACTTTAAGAAACCAAATGCAATAGAACTTCTTATGAAAAATGCTATTTATTTTTTATATAATGAAACTTTAAAAAATTTTTGATTTTATTTAAGGTAAAATTATTAAATTTATTCATGGTTATTATTTTTATTACACCTATGATGAGATATATATTGATTAATCTGATTCTTATCCCATTCATTTCCCAATGCTTCTCCAACCTGATTTATTTGATCACTAGTTGGATATTTAGAACAAATCACCAATGGTTTTAAAAGCTCTTTTTCTTCAAGTTTAGTTTCACGATGAGTTTGCCTTTGTTTCTTCTTTAGTGGTCCATCTTGATCTACTATATTCGTTGAATCAGTTGGTGTCCGTTTGTCTGAAATAGCTTGATGAGAATTTTCTGTATTTGATTGTGATGTTGATGCAACAGTAGCTATAACTTTTTTCTTTTTTAAATTTTGATCGTTAGGTTTCCATCTCGTAATTCCTAGCTTTCTCCTTCCAACTTTATTACTTTTTTGTATTGAAATGACGTCTTGTAAGAAAATTGCTTCTATTCTTGAGATTACATCAGGGAAACAATTACTAAGACATGCAACACCACTTGCTATAAGTTGATTAGGAGAGGTAGTATTCCACAAAGGATTTTGATAGCAATTATATTCATCAGAATGGCAAAATGATGACAAAAGTTCATTTACAAGATTCCACATAACTGATTTACGGGTATTTACAGCTCTTTATCCGATTGATCCACAAGGATCATTGAGATATTCTGATAATAATATTCCTATACAATCTCGTTCACTTTGAGCGGTTTTAACTTGTAACTTTAAATTATTGACATCAATTATATTTCTAGTAATGTTCTGTTTAATAAACTTAACGCCGAATGTCTCTAGTGCTTCATCAAAAGCAAAATAGTGACCTTTTCATTTCTCGTCATCATCAATTTTAACTGATGATACACATTCTAATTTTTCTTTGAGTTTAGGATACTGAGCTAGTATTCCAAGGTATTTTGCAACAGATACTGAATAATTTGATTTTCCTGCTGATGTAAATAATCTTGCAAAACAAGCCAGAGCATTTTTTTGTAATTTATAATTACCAATACGAATTCCAACATGATGAGCTTTGAAGATTGACGCCCATTTATAATAAAGATACTATATTCGCAAAACACTATTAGCACCACTATTTACATCCATAATATTATCTTTATTGAGTTTTGTTTTTTTTATGTAAATGTGAATAGCAATAGCTACTGCACATCATATTAATTCTAAGACACGAACTGTGGAACGATAATCTATAACTTTATCAAGTTTATCTAAAAATTTGACTCCTAATGCTTTTGCAAGATCAAAAATTCTATAGCTTAAAAATAATACAATTAGAACTCCACACATATCCTTCAATGTATGCCATTGGCCAAGGATAGGTCGCAGATTTGGCCATTGTTCTCGTTGTTTGATTAACCTTCTAAAGATTGCTTCATCAGCTACTACATCTAAGTAATTATGCGATTCTAATTTGAAGTCTTGTTTATACATTTCTGTAGATTGAAATATTCCTTCGTCTGAATTTGGAATTCCACCAGTTTCTAAAATGACTATATTAGGTGCATCAGCTGAACAACCATGATCAACATTTTCAAGAATTTTTTGGTGAAT
>CAJVPQ010000548.1:0-26150 GCA_910591825.1 Funneliformis caledonium
CCGCCAATTTTTCGATTTGCATCTTCATTGCTGCTCATTATTATGATAAATGGGTTGCGTTAGATAAAATTAAAAGAGAAAAAAAAAAAAAAAAAGTGTTTTATATATTCTACGATTTGTGATACAATAAACCTGTTAAAATCCGTCGAATTTAATTAGAATTCGCAAAGTTGTTATCAAAACCGTCAAAACTTTTAGACTCATCGAAACCCATCGAAACCCGTCGAAATCCGTCGAAACCATCGAAACCCGTCAAAACCCGTCAAAACCTGTCGAAACTGTCAAAATAAATTCTGAAAAGTTTCGACTTTTGCTAAAATGGGTTTAGGGTTTTGCCTCGCAACTATAATTTGTAAGAAATTTTTTATTCTTTAAAGTTCTAATTATGACAATTTTTTTACTAATTTTTTTGATTTAATTTAATCAAAATGAAATATAGGCAAAGGTGAGTTAATTTTAATTCATTTATTTTATTATTATAAACCTTATTCAATTTTCTTTTCCTTTTTAGGATAATATCAAAAATAATTTAATTGACAATGTTTTAATTATGGTAATTATTTATTTAAATGTTTAAATTTTGAAATATATATACAGTGTATATATATATTTTATTTTTCATTTTAACAATTGACATTTAATTCATTTAAATGTTTTTCTTATGAGAATTACCACAGACTTTATTAAGTTATTTATATATAATTATTTTTGAATTTTTATTTAATCATAATAGAGAATTTACTTCTTTGATTATATTCCTAAGATTTATTATTAGTTTTTAATATTAAATAACCAAATCTGAATTGTATTATAAGGTATGTTTTACTAGTGAAATTTTATATTTTTCTAATGAATAAAAAGATTTTTTAATGAAAATTTTCTTTTTTCTAGATTTGTATTACATATCTAACTTAGTTACCTGAATGAAGCGCTATTTTTCATATTTATCATTATATTATTTATTATTCATAATTATAATTAAATAAATTATATAATCAGTTAATATTTCAAGAATCTTTAATTCTAAGGTTATTTTATAATCTAAATCAAATGACATACTTTTGTCAACTTTTTTATATTAAAGTTTTAATATCTAATTCTGATTTGATGAAATTATAAAATTCTTCTATATATGAATTAAAATCTGATGAAATTTGTTTTAAGAATTTTACTTAAAAAATTTCAAATAAATACTTTTTAACTTATTAGCTGATAGAATTCTGCATTTTTTTTTTTTTTAAAAAAAAAAATAAAACTAAAAAAATCATCTATTTTAAAGCCTTCTCAAAAATTTCTTATTTAAAAATAATTAACAGAATTGTCATTATCATAATTTGTTAATTTTAAAGCATATATTAAAAAAAAAAATTTGTTATTACTATAACATTTCTACTAAAATAGTCAGAACTCGATAAAACAAACTCTTAATCAAAAATGTTTAAGTAAAGAAATAAATAATCCTAATTCAATATATTATTAGGCATATCAAGTAATAATTTTTAGAGATATCAATCTTTGTTCAAAAGAAATTAATTAATATTCTTAAAGTATTGTTCAGTCCTTTTTCATTAGATGATCTGATTAATATCTAAGATCAATAAATTAATAAGCTTTATTTACAAATAATTAGAGGCAGAGGATTGTAGTTTAAGAAAAGTTTTATCACAAATCATTTCTATTGTTTAGGACTATTTTTTTTATGTATTAAGAAAAATACTTTGAGATAATGATTTCTTTTTGATGACAATTCAAAAGCATTCTCTTAGACAAGTAAGGCTGATGATGATATAACTTTATCTTTGCAAACTTTTGAACCTACAAAAGGAAAGAAGTTAGAGGAAAGTATTGGAAGGATTAAGTCAACAATAAAAATAAAAACTACTAATGTATACAATGGGAATTGAGCTTCCTCAAGAATACATGTGAGAAGAGACGAATTTCTCGAAAAAACTTTACCTGTAAGGCAAACACTTCATAGTTAATGGATAGGCAAACCCTAGGGAGCATCTGTATCCAAATACCAAACCGTCGCTCTTAGTTTTATACTAAAGGATACCACCAGAAAATGCTTCTCCTTTTAAGCTAAAACTTTTTTACTAGCCACTTCATTAAACAAAAGCAGTTTATGAAAGAATTGGAACACAACCAGATAAACAGAAAATAAAGGAAATCGATGATTATTCAACCTATACTATGGCCCTTTAGCACTCGCCTAGACATCGTTAAAGGAGAAATAAAACATAAAAGTAAATAAAAAGTAATTCTCATAAATGATTGTTAAATTACATGTATTCGCATTACCTGAATGTGATGATTTGAACATTAAAGACCCCACTATCTGCCGTATTAGACTGATTAAAGAAAAAAACTGATAGAATTAAAATCTTAGTATTTATCGAACGAATAAGAAATTCGTGCTTAGGCAGTTGTGATTCAGATCTTAAGAGTCAATGTATTAAAAGAACGATCTCATAAAGATAATTTCTTATCAATACGTAATAACACTGAGGTATAGAATGAATTTCCCAAGTATATCAAACCTGTAGGTCAAGCAATATTTCGCAAGTATTGATGAACTCGTAACCATAATAGAAAACCACTAATAATACAACAAGTTCCTCATCAAAAGCATGAAGAGTGCGTTGAAAAGTTCTAGTAAAAATAGAAAGTTGTTTGTAATTTGAAAACCTTTAGGAGAGTACGTGGAAAAAAATGTAGATTCTTTGCTGTTTCTTTTATAATAGAAAATATGCTGTAAGTTCTGTTAATTAATAATTTTTTTGGTTTCATCCCATTTAGCAATTATTAAAATAATCACCTTCGACTGCAGAATGATTTCGTTTTAGTAAATCATCAATAAAAAGGTTCAGGAAAATTAAATGTCACAGTAAAACAGCATATGAATATTTAATTGTAAGGAGAAAAACACACGAGGTCATTGTTTTGAATGAGCTTTTTTTTAATTACGAAGATAGTTAATATATACTTATTAGGAAATTTAATTTTTTTTTTAAAAATTTTTGAATTTTTTTCGGTGCTCCTTATTCGTCACATGACTAATTTATTAATGCCGTAATGCCGAAAAACTACTCCGCCCTAAATTTACTTTTGGGGTTACGATAAAAACCTTTGCAATTTTTTCCTTTTTTCCTTGAGATATTATTTTCAAAATGCTCAATATAATCGAGCGTAAGCCGGAGGAAGGGGTGATGACATTGTATATAAAGACACCGAGCCTCTCCGAGTCTGAAACTTTCCTCATAAAGAGTTAATCCTTCTATTTTGTACAGTCCGAAAAAGGATAGAGGCGTTCTCATTTCTCTTACTATGAATGAAAAGCAGTGGCGTCTCGTTCAGTTTTTTATCCAATCAATTATGGTACAGAATTTCTAGTATTTTCTGGTTTTCTGGTTGGTTCGATTCCAACATTGATTCTTACATTTATGACACGAACTGTCTTCGCTTTATGTAAGGGTGCCAACTAAGGAGATGAAGCAAACTTGCTAAATTCAACATGAAATCCCTCATTGTTAATAAGTGCTTTCTAACAGGATAACATTGAAATTTGGATAATAAACATGGCGCGATGCATTAACTCAGATAAGGAGGAAAGAAATCGACGATAACTTTTTTACATCGCTTTGGAACAATTAATACAATTAAATTGCCTCTCTTTTGGTATATCTGATATATCATCGATGGCAAATCTATGTTGTAAAATACTGTAGAGTAAGCTATAATTTTTGGTATGCGAAATGCGATGCTTAATCTGATATCAAAATTGATCATATACCTTACCATTTTACAAGTTTATCATATATGATCAAGGTTTATATTTCATTAGAAATTTTGAAAAATGGGTAAAATCAGGCTCTGGGAATTTTTTAGCAAAATCTCGATTTTTTTATTGCCTTAGCAATCTTCCCATACGATGATAAATCAAACTAAAGCTATTTCGACAAGCGGGGATGAATTTTATTTTATATTTTGGATTCGACGTTGATGATGGCAAATGTTAACCATTAAAAATAAATATCTCATCGGATATCAATGAAAGAGTTAAGATTCCGCTCAATAAACGGATAATTCGGTTGATAAAATTTTATTTTACATCAAACAAAACAGCTAAAATAATGCTTCAAAATTATACTAATATATTCTACATAATCAAAATAACCTAGCAATAAGCTTACAAATTAAAAATATAGAATTAACAAGCCATAAACTCATCATAATCATTTTGAAAACATTAATCTTGGAGAGATATTCATGGACATTAGCTCTTGTATTTTACACGCATATGGAAATTGTACTTGAGAAATCTATAAAAGAAAAAGTAATAAAATAAATTTACTACCTAAATACAAAAAAATAAAAACAATAATATACCTAGACCTGTGTGGTGTTGTTGCAAATTTTACAAATATAAACTTTTTTCGAAACTTATGCTATGCGTCCACAAAGCATCTGCGACATCATTAAGTCGTTCCTATAATAAACATTTTTTTTTTTTTTTAAAAAAAATGAAAATATCGTAAGAAGCAATAAATCTAAAAGATATTTGAAATTCATATAATACAAATACCTTCAAAAATAAGGCTGTTCCGTGAGAAATCATACAATATCGTTCCATTTCACCAAATCTTAATCCTCCTTCACGACTACGTCCCTCAACTGGTTGTCTGGTTAATATATTAACTGGACCCCTTCCGCGTGAACTATATAGATTCAATTTATATTTAGTGCAATTCTAAATTAATTAATTGTATACTATATGGAAAAGACTTACTGAATTTTATTTTGAACCATATGTTTTAACCGTTGATAATTAGTCGGTCCAATGAAAATTTGTGCGGATAATTTACTTCCAGTATGACCATTATACATAACTTCCAATCCACGACGGTGGAATCCAAAAGAACCAAGTTTTCGCGAAATGGATTCTACTGTAAATTCCGAAAAAGCTGTAGCATCACCTTCACTACCCGAAGCTTTATGAACAAGTGTATACAATCGCAAGTCAGAATTAAGCACGTATACTGTATGGTTTTAAAACGTATCTTTTTACTATACCTTTCCCATTAAACATTCAATTAAATGTCCGATTGTCAAACGGCTAGGAATAGCATGTGGATTATGATAATATCTGGTGTAATACCGTCAGCAGTGAATGACATATACTCTTGACGATAATTGATTCCATTGGTTCATTTTTGACCATGACGACTTGCGAATTTATCTCTAATTTCAGGAATTCACGTATTTCTAACTCCAACTTTCATCAATTTAGCTCCGTCTTGGTTTGTGGTAACAAGTACTTGATCAACGAATCCATGTTAAGTAGATCTTAATGTTGTAGAATCATCTCTATATACATAAGATTCTTTTCGTTGGCCAAGCAGTCATCTTCAGGTGAAAGTGTAGACACCTTTCCTATAAGAATATCATTCATCAAGTTTCTCATAATTTCCACGTTTAATCCAAGGTTCATATAAGGATTTGGCTTGATTATATCTTCCATGTTCAAAACGCCCTTTATATATATATATTTTTTTTTAAAAAAAACGTTTCAAATATATTAATAAATCTTAAATTGTAATCTAAAAAAATTACTGTACCACTTTTTCTTGATCAAGATAACGTCGATAAGTAAAACTTCTAAACAATCCCCGGTCAAAGCTACTTTGGTTTATAATCAAGGAATCTTCTTGATTGTACCCTCCATAACACAGAACTACGATAACATTGATCCCAGCAGGTAATTCTCTGAATTGAAGTATTCCATAACTTTTGTGGTTACAAGATGCTTCTGAGGATAATACAACAAATTGGCCAATACATCCATTCGTAATCGAAAATTAGTCGAGTAAATTCCCATTGCCTGCTTACTCATAGAGGATTGGTAGGTATTTCGAGGAGAATAATTATGAAATATTGAATATCTTTAATAAATTTTTCAACAATCATCATTATTTTATTTTAATTTGTGTATTATCTTACTTGATTATGATCAGAAAATGGAATTAGACTGGCGGAAATACCCAAAATCATACTTGGATGAATTTCACAATGGGTCCACTTATTTGGATAAGTTGGTAAATTAATTAGACGTTCATGGACCGATCGTCTTTTCCTTCTTGGTCTTAAACCTTCAAGTTTACGTAAATTATACAATCTCGACTCATATAATTCATCCGGAGAGATACATATCATGGTAGACTCTTCCTCTTCAGCATCAATATGTTAGATGTAACGCTCTAATACTAATGCCTCCCATAAACTTTGGTCTTCCTCCTGTGCTATCTCCTATTTGATTAATTAATAACGATAAGATATAAAGAGAGCGTTAGATGTATTTCCTCTGCGCGCAATAAAACTAGAGCGAACTTTTTTTTAAAAAAAATAAATCAATATTAGAAAATTAATGAAATAAATGTTTGTTGGATTTTTTTATGAGAATTGAAAGTAAAACAAGTACAGTACATTTTGCGACCGAATTGCACGTTTTTAGTCAATGCAATATAGTACAATTTTGAGTATTTCAGGGTCGTGAGGATCAAGACAAAATACAATCGATGAAGTTCTCATCGTTGAGGCAAGAAATAAAACTCTAATTGGAATATCCTTTTTAATAAAAGGCAAAGCGACGTGTATGGATGATTCAGCTTTCTAATAATTAATTAAAAGGTTGAATACATATTTTACAATGATACAGAGTTAATAAATTAATGATCATTAAATTTTATAAGAACTTACGTCTTCGGCAAAAGTTTTCGTAACCAATTTCAAGTTTACAGTTCTTACTTTGACATGTGTTCGGTAGAACTACGAAATTCCGCGCTATACAAGGTAGTCGACGGAGAAGCATATTTAAAGATATAGACGTAGTTGTAGGCTAATCTTTCTTGAGCTATTAGAACTTTTTCGGAACCGTTTATGATAAAGTAACCACCCTAAAATGAAGTAAAATTAGCATGTGGGATATTATATGTTAAAAGAAGGTTAAATTCATTATACCTGATCATATGGACATTCATGATGTTCTTTCAGTTCCTCAAAAGTCAAATCAGCTAAAGAGAAAAATTTAGAATGTACCATAACAGGAATCTATTTTTTAAGAAAATGAGAATAGTTTCAAACTTACTAGAAAAGTGAGGGATTTGGGTTTTGCCACGCAACTTTAGTTGGAACATATTTTTTTTTAAAAGAATATCATTTTTGAATGATTCGTCTTCCATACTTTTTGCTAAACGAAATGAACAAGAAAAAAAAAATACCAATGAGAATAAGAATGTAAATTGTATTGTGACGCGATAAACTTTAAAAAAAAAACCGCGATAAATAAATCACGTGGACTTTGATTTATTAACTAAAAATATCTTCAAATCACATGATTGATCCGCAAGCACGTGATTTAGATTCCCATAATCCGACAAAATTCTCATTTTTCTATAAATTTACATTCATTTGCGATAGTTTGATCAGCACATTTATTTGATGCGTTTTTTTATCGTTCTTTTATGCACATTCATTGTCGAATGATACAGTTGACAATCTTCTCTCCATATCTAAGACGCTGACGGGGTCCCCACACATACATATATTATATATTATTATTTAACGGCCTCTCTGACACAGATTTGGTTTGAAAGGTTTGATGTTTTAACTGCAAATACCTTGGAGGGATTGTAGGGTGAACACGGGCAACTATTCAACATTGAAACCACACACGAAGGCCGATTTTAAAAATACACGCTAGATTTATTTAGGATTAATAGGGTTGGGTGTGAATTACTATAAAATTAGTATAAAATGTATAAAATAATTTTTATTTAACTATATAAAATATTTAATAATTAAAAATATAATAAAATTCTATTTTTTTCTATTTTTCTATTTCAAGAATTTAAGTTTTTAAACATATTTTACTATAATTGCTTTTAGTAATCAAAAGCTTTATTTATTTAAAGAAGTTGAAAATTATATAAATGTAATTTACAAATAATTGAAAACACTCGTTTATTCAGCTTTACAAGAGATAAAGCTAATTTGAAGAACAACTACTTTCCATAATATTATTAAAAAATTGCCCGCAAATAACGACGGTAGTTCAAATTATAAATGTTATTATTAAATATATTTTTTAATCTTACCTGATATTTTTTATGCTGATGCATTGATTGGTGAATTTTGCAAATATCCAATACAATATTACACCACGATAAATCCCGACAGTGCACGTGCATGTGATAAATTGCAATAAAGTAGTAAATCACATTACATATCACCAAAATATTTGATTTCGAAAATAATGTTGAGCATTACAGTTTATTTATTATAATACGAAGGAGAAGCTATTTCTCTAAACGCTTATTTTAATGGAGGGACTACCTCAAGGTTATCGAAGTGATGTTTCTAGTGTTTTCCGGGATCATGCTTTATTATTACTTAAAGTCCCAAGCAACAAATGGACAGATCAAAATATTTTCGAGAAATGGAACGGTAATGACGTCTTTTCTGATAATAAAAAAGGACAGTGTGTATTAATTTACGCTATTTTTTTGATCAATCCGAGTACAAATAATCAATATGCTTCAAATTAAGGTGTCTTAGTTTTTTTTTTTGAATGTATGCTTTTCCAAACTCAGAAACTCAACCTTTGCCGCAACAAATTATTAGTGCATTTTAAATGTAACGAATTCGAAAGTTTGTTTTTAGAGTTGCTCAAAAAGTATTAATGATCAAATTCCGATTTGTAAGTTTTTTTTTTTCACCTTAATTGTAACCATTTTTTCATTAATTTTAACATGAAGATTACTTATTTTTCTTGTAAGAATTATTCAACCATTTTGACGCAGCAGCCGTCAATAATAAACATTCAAGTGAGGTGATCTCTCGGGATGGAATTGTGAGAGATAGAGAGCTATGATAATTTTCGATTTCAATCCGATATACTTTTATAGTTTTATGAAAGATTTTGTTCGACCTCAAGATTTATTAACAGTAAATGCATAGTTCTGATTAGGCAAATATAGACAAGGCTAACAATGAGAAATCGATATATAGTGCTATAAGTTCAATCAGTCTCAAGCTTTTCGAAATATATTTGTAAACTTGTCTCCAGGAAAATGCTGCTGAAAATAAAGTAGAATTTATAGCACAAATTGCAATGTAGAACTCGATTTAATGGTGGATATGAGACCCTTAGAAATAATAGATCTATCCCTTGATCACTTCTCAATAATTCCTCAAGAACGACTAGATAAAGTTGCATATATTTTTTCCAACATTCCATGTGATTCTGAGGATTTGTTATCGAATTTATTCGTATTTTAAAGGATGAGTCGGACAAATAATTAATAATTTTATTCAATAGCAATATCTCTAGGTGAATAATGATTGGGAAATTGATAAGAGAATTATCTAATTCATTCGTAACCATAAAGTGCTAGCTTACGTGATGTCAAGAGAGCCATAACATTGATGATGTATGCACGAGATGTAACAAAAAGATTATGTAATTTTTAAACCGCAAGAAAGAAACCTGTTAATCAAGTTTTAAATCATACTTTTAGAAATTTATCATCCGTTTCATATCGTATATTACCTTTAATTCCCTTCAACAAACGATCAAACGGCCATAGATGCCGAAATTATAGTATGACACATATTCAAAATGATTAGGAAAGTCTCAAGAACATTCTTTGTTCGGATGAGGTATACATATTATTTTTTTACGTTTTTATTTTAATAAGATTAACAAATCTAACCAGACTTTGGCGGTAATGTTTCATTCATTATGTTCTTTAATGACAGAACAACCTCCATTACCGAAACAAGCAAATAACAACAATTGATGAAAGTAAGAAATTTAACGGAAACGTAACTAATTTGCGCATGAAATTACAATTGCCGGAGGCTAACATAATATTATTGTGATTGAGGAAGAGAAGAACCAGAATTTGGCAATGTATAAGCAATATCGAATTGAAAATGTTCCTAGTTTATGGAGTACATGACTTTCATGTTTTGGAAGAAAAAACAAATTACTATCCATTCCATTCATTAAACGAAAAGACATCATTTCCGAGTATTTAAAATATTTTAACGAAAAGAAATTCACAATCTCACTATCTTACAATGTTTTGATCAAAAATTACTACGTTATTAGCCCATTTAATTCCCTTTCCTGTAACGCACTACAATGCCAATATGGATTCGTTAATACAATATATCGATCTAGCAATAATTAAGTTTAAATTTAACATAGCTAAATATCTGTATTACATACCTTTTTTTTTCATTGCGATCAAGGATTATTAAAGTGTCTGTCTTTTTCAGTAATCCTCAGTACTACTTGCACTTCCGTGAAAAATGATATCAATATTTTTGCTTCTTGGCTAATACACTATCAGGTGATAACGATGATGGTAAAACTATGATTGCGTCCAGAAGATCTGAACAATTTTAACGTCATCCTATGAAAAGCAAATTCTGGTGAGAATTATTTCGTGGTAAGAATAATAAGCTTAAATGATGGATACAGGAATCTTCCAATATTATTCAAATCCCATTGTTTTAGTACGAACACCTGGTGACGCCCATCCGTCTAAATTTGTTATCCCACTATACTTACCTTTTTTATTTTTTAGAAGATTCATAGCAATACAACGAATTGTAAAAAGCATGATGGGCTTTCTTTTTCTCAACATTAGCATAATTTTTTAACAGATTCAAACTTGGAACAAATTTTTCGAACTCTTACCAAGTGACCGGACGTTGCCCAATTTCAAATAATCTTCCAAGTAAAACCATTGCTGGATTATGAACCTGTAGCAAGCTTTGGAGGAGAATAAACGGCATAGATAAATTGCATGTTTCATAATTATTGAGACAAAATTTGATCATTTTCTCAGGGAAGAATTTGAAGTATTTAAATTTACAGCGTAGTTCAAAAACTTTTGAAGATTTAAATTTTGACCATTTTTATAGTGAATGGACCAAATTCTAATGTATGATGTCTGTCCCACACGTGATCTACCGATAAGTATTGTATTACAGTTAGATACAATAATTTATCAACTAATTTGAACGCTTCGGACGCTCCATGAATTGTTCTGCTTTTCATGCAACTCGTTTCAACATTATTCTTCATGTCTTTAATTAACGGATGAAGAACATAACACAAAAAATTTACGAGGCGCTTATGGTGAAATAGTATTGAAAATCACATACTGTATTCTATGTCCGCAGCAGAAATAAAATAGGTTGGATCAGATATTGTCTTAATAATTTATTCGAGAACTAACTAATTATGGAACATCCATTATGTAATAAAAATTGATAAAAGTTTGTTGGAAATGAAGTTAAAATGGGAAGTTTCAAACATCTAATGTAAAAAATAATACAAATCTTTTAAATAATCTTGCATATCTATTAATGCTTTCTCTACTATTGAAGAAGAACAATGAATAAGTTAATAATAATGACAATAGAATTATAAAAATGAGAAGCGAAAGGAAAGTATTAAAAAAAGAAAGAAAAGAAAGGTATAAGGTAAGGTAAGAACGGGTGTAGAAAAGTTTGAGAATTAAATCATTGCATCACTTAATTCTAGCCAGAATTATGAAGTTAACCTAATTTAATTTTAATTTAGCTGAAAATAAAGCTCATTATTTCTAGAATTGTACATAAAAATATTATAGAAATTTAATTTAAAAAATAATATCGAATATTCAATTATAAATAATATTAATAATAAAAGTTAAAATTCTTTATAACTGATTTAAATTGGTGTAATTATAAAAATGTTATATAATGTGATTATAGAAAGGATTTTTAATAAGTTTATAATTAACTTTAGCCTAATAAATATGCTAATAAAAAGGAGTAATTATATAAGAAGTCAATTGTAAAAAAGGATAATAAATAACATTTTTAGTATAAAAAACTTCTAAGTTATCAGACTATTTAGTGATAAATTCTAATTTAATTTATATATAAATCTAATATATTAAAATCTAACATATTATATTTTATATAATTTTATTAATTTAACTTTTTTTTAAAAAGATTTTGTTTAAGTATTTATATATTACATTAACTTTTATAATAAGTTTATATATTTTATATAATTTTTATATTAAAATATTTTTAAAAATTTAAATAAATAATAGATAAATTTAAATAATACACTTAATATTATAAAATAAAACTTATAAGTATTTAAATTGTTTAAATAGTAAATTTAGTAAACCTTATTAAAAAATATGCAAAACACAGTAAAAGGTAAATTATATCAAAACTTATAAAAATAATGAATTATATCAAAATCTTAGTAAAAATTAGTAAAACTTAAGGTTTAAATATTTTACTTTATTTAAATGAATTTAGATAAACAACTTTACCTATTAATAAATAACAATAGGTTTTTATATCTTAAAAAATCTAAGTTACCAAATTATATAATAAAAATGAAACCAATATATATAAAACAATATAATAATTTATTCATATAAATTATATACTTAAAAGTAGAAATTTGTTTTAGTAAAATCTGTTTATTTCATCATCTGATTTGATCAAAAAATGGATCATTCAGATTATGAATGAATAGATTGCAAATAATTCAGATAGATCTATCAAATAATATTAGATTAATTAAATATTATATGAATGATCAGATAGATCAGATAATCAGTTATTTTATAACCTAGATTTTAACTTGAGTTATGAAAATAAATTAGAAAGAGTGGTTTTTGTTGTTCTTTATTATTGAGAATGTCATTAATATTTCTTTTACTTCTTTTCTTTAAAAAACACTTCTCTAGACCTAAATTTCAGTTTAAACTATAAAGGTAAGTTAGTGTAAGATTATATTTATTTTTTTTTTAACTTTAAAATGTTATTAATATTTTTTTTACTTTTTTTTTTAAAGAATGCTATTTGAAACTGAATTTTAGCTTAGATTATAAAGGTAAGTTAAGTATAGGTTTTTTTTATTTTTCTTGACTTTAGAATATCATTAATATTTCTTTTCCTTCTTTTCTTTAGAGAATACCTTTTAGACTTAGATTTCAATTTATATTATAAAGATAAGTTAGAATAAAAGATTATTTTAATTTTTTCTTTATCATTAAAATACCATTAATATTTCTTTTACTTCTTTTCTTTAGACAATGCTTTCTTGAATTTGGATTTTAGCTTTAGTTATGAAAGTAAGTTAGTATGAATAATTGTTTTTTTTTTTTTGACTTTAAAATATTATTAATATTTCTTTTTCTTTTTTTCTTTAAATAATGCTACTTGGACCTGAATTTTAACTTGAGTTATGAAAGTAAGTTAGATATAGGTTTTTTTTTTGACTTTAAAATACCATTAATATTCTTTTGCTTCTTTTTTTAAAGAATGCCTTCTAAATTTAGATTTTAGCTTAAACTATAAAGGTAAATTGGTGTGAGAGATTGTTTTTATTTTTTCTTTGACTTTAAAATATCATTAACATTCCTTTGCTTCTTTTCTTTAGAAAACATCTTTCTAGACCTAGATTTCAACTGAACTATAAAAGTAAATTGATGTGAAAAATTATACTTATTTTTTCTTTGAACATTAACATTCCTTTTACTTCTTTTCTTTAGAAGATGCCCATTTAAACCTGTATTTTATTTATAATAATTATACAAATAATTAATTTTATTATAAAAATAATTATTCATAAATACTTTTAACTTTAATTACATTTCTTTTTAAAAATATTATATGTCAAAAAAGTTCTAAATTCATTTTAAATCTTTTTGCTAAAAGTAAATTTCCTGTATAAGAAAATAACCTTTCTAATAGTTTAGCATTAGATAGTAATTTTCTTATAATTGTATTTTTGTATAAATAAGATAGAAAATTATTCTTATAAAAGAATAGTGATAATAATGATAACTTAATAGTTCAAGTTAAAGACTTAAAATTCAAGATTAAGGATTGCTAAGAATATAATCTCTATAATAAAAGAATTTTTTTATAAACTATACATATATTAAAATCCTTTAACATGAAATTATATTTATTATTCTTAATTATTAAAGTTATTTACTAATCTAAATTATAAATCTAAGGTTAATTGTGATAGAACTTATTCTATAGTAACTTAGTAGTTTCTCGCATATTACTTTTTATTATTAAGTTATCATTATCTTAAGTTTGATAGATTAAGCATTGAATTAATAATATAGTTATTAATTTATATTTAAAGCAATTTTATTCATTTCTTTTATTATTTTTTTTTATATTTTCCTCATTATTAGTTACTATTATATTTGTTATATTTCTTAAATTTCACTTATCTAAAATAATAAATAATGCATTAGATATATTTTATGTATTATAAGGATATCTAATATATTTAATATAAGAATAATTTTATAAATAGTAAAATTTTTATCTAAGAAAAAACAAGTAACATCTAAAAATTCCAATCTATTTCTACTAATCCACATATCAGTAGTTAAACTAAAATTGCATTATTTTCAATAAATTTTTAAATTAAAAGAAATGTATAATTATAAGTATATTGAATAGCTTGCTTAATTAATTTAATATTTAAAATATCAAGTGATTAAGTATCAAAAATTATTCAATTAATTAATAAATTATAAAGTTCAATTTGATGAGACTTCTTATATAATATAATTCTAACTCATAAGATTCTTAAGGCTAAGAATATATAATAATTAATTACTATTTATTTAATTTATTTCTTATTACATAGTTTTACTTAATTATTTTTTAGTTATTTGATATTTATTATTTAAATGGTATATTAAAATATCTATTGAATTTCTATGCTGATATTTTTTATCATATATTTCACTTGCAATAACCTCAAACTTGACATATAGTAATTCTATCTATCATTAAATACAAACTAATTCTATATCTAACTTTTTTTTTGTGACCCTTCTTTTTTTTTTGAGTTTATTTAAATTATTTTTAATAAAACTTGAATTCATATTTATAAATTTATTACGTCTTAAATTTAGCAATTTTATTATTTTCAGATAATCCTAAGTATAGGATTATATGATTAAAATTTTTATTTTAAATGTTATTAAATTATTAAGAATATAAATCTTAAAATATTATTAAATTATAATTATTAATGCTTTTTTAAGCTTCATTATTACTTAATCATTACTCTAAAAAGTTTAAAATTAATATATTTTAACTACTGTATAGTCCTAAAAATAAGCATCACGTGATATATATGAATTTATCAGTATATACGTGACTAATAATATAATAAATTCCATGTGATAAATAAATTAATTACTATAAAAGGAGCATGTTACAGAGTGCTTATTTTCGGGACTATACAGTAATAATATACTAATTTTATAAATAAAGAGTTATAACTTATATATATACAGTATATAAATAATATTTAAATAATTAAATATTAAAATAAATTCTTTTAATAACAATTTTTACAATTTTTATATAAATTTTAAAACTCATATTTTACATTTACTTTTATTATAAAATTGTAATAATAATAAGTAAATATAATATTAATTTTAAAATTAATTAATAAATATTAAATAAGATATATATTTAAATTGCAAAATATTAAATAAATTACTATATTATGATTAAATTAAAATTAATTTTAATTAGTATTAATTTTTTATATAACATAAATTATTTAAATAAAAATTTATAATAAAAAGAAAAAACTATATAAAACATATTTTTTAAAAAAATTATAATTAAAATAATTTTTTTTTTAATACTTTCTCTTTAATTATGAAATATTTAAATTTAAATAATTAATATAATATTTCTTTATTATTAATAATTATTTTTTTATTATTTAATAATCTAATTATTTAAATAATTAAAAAAAATAAAATTTTAATATATTTATTTATAAACTGAATTTGTGCAATAAATTTTTATTTTGGTTAAAGACTTTTATATTATCAAAATTTTTTATTATAACTCTATGTAAAAATCTTTGTAATGCAATTAATATATTTAATAAAAGAAATTGATAACAAATTACATTTTTATTTATTTTGAACTATTGATTACACAATTTAACCACTTACCCATCTATAACAAAACTAAAAACTAGACTAATATATAACTAACCCTATCTTAAGTATTTATTTCAGATAGTTCTTTAATATTCTCAAATATTATGACTTTTTTCAAAGCAATATCTATACATTTTTTGTATTATTATATCATCTGATTTACTTAATATAATATAATTATTTTCTACTATCAATTTATATTATTTTGGGAGATAACCTTTTAGTTTAGCATATTCAGGATTTGATATTTTAGGTAAAATGGACAAAGTTTGATTATTATCTCAAATTGAAGATCTTTGTGAATCTTGTAATAATATGATATCTGAAAATAAGTAATTTTTAGTATTTTTAAAATATAACTCCATGTTATTACCAATATTTATTTGTTACCTATATTAGTATTTTCAATGCTTAAACTGATATTTCTATAATATTTTATGATAAATTGTATTAAAATTTCAATTAATTCAGTTGTAACATTTTTCATAATGGTGATTTGAATGTTTATTTTAACCATAAATATCATAGAACTAAAGATAGCACTGCAACTAGTTGTAACTATATGATATTTATTTGTCACCAGTTGCAACTAGTTGCAACCCTATGATGCTTATTTGTCACCAGTTACAACCAGTTGCAGCGCTATCTTTACATAAAACTATATTGAATTTTTTGTTAACCTTTTCTCTAATTGTTAAACTATATAATTATCTATTCTTAATTGATTTATATAATTCAATGATATCACTGTATAATTTCTTTTACTATTTATAATTGTAATAAAACTTATTAAATTAGTAGATGAATCCAAATTTGAATTAAAACAACATGTATGAATATATGAAATATGAAAAATAGCTTTGTCTGACTGAATAAACATTCTGAATTGATGGTAATATTTTATTCCTTAATTTATAATAAATATACAGATACAAAGTAAAGTCAAATCTTAAAATATAATAACATAATATGCTTTAGAAGTTTTAATATAATATATAATACTTTTCAAAGCTCAGTAATATTATTGTAAGATATATCATTAAGGAGATACTGTAAACAAATTTGAAGTATATCATGTAAATGTTCTAATAATATATCATTAAAATTATTTTCATCATCTTTAACCTAATTAATTGAAATCAAATTACTTTGATAAAGTAAGGTTTAGTTTATTTGGATTCTTTAAATTAATAAAGAAATTGGTAATAAAATCGTTTATAATATAGAATTGAGTTCTTTAAAAATCATTTTATAAGCCTAATTAATGGATTTACTCTATAATAATCATTTATTCAGATATATTGAGACTTCTTATTTAATTTGTACTTAATATCTTTACTAACTTTTTTAATAATATGTCTCAATTAACAAGTTTTTTTTATAATACCATTAATCAATTTTACACGTTGATTACTTTTTATCCTTATAGTAAATAGTTTTATAATTCAATATTGAGCTTAAGATTTTCATTTAAAATAAAGTCGTTTTTTAAGATACAAATAATATAGCTTATAACTGATCAACATTTCTTGATATTTTATATCAAATTGCTTCGTATTATAGCTATTTCTCATAATATAAAAACCTGTCACAAAAATTAATACCATTTTACTCTAAAGCTTAGATTTAGCTTTCTTTTGACATTTTCAAGAAAATGGTATATGCATAATAAGTAATATATTTACAAATAAATTATCTGAATAACTGTTATTATAATCAGATTACTATCAGTAAATAAAATTTTAGGTGAAGGGTTGTTAGATGCTTGTAATATACATTGGAGAATCTAATCAAAATAAGTCTAATATTCATATTTAGTTAATACTTACGTATCTATTCTTATTTTGTAATTATTATTTACAGCAATAAATAAACTTAAAAATATCTCATATTGATTTATTTTTAAGGTGGTATCATATACAATGACATCATGAAATTTGAGCCATAAATTATTATATTGTTAGCTTGTCATCCAAAATAATCCTATTAGTTCATTAGCTAACCCTTTTAATCGTAATATAATAATATAATCTAAATTATCTTCTCATTGCTTTAGTAAACACAAAAGTATCATAATAATATTAATTTTATTATAAATTCTAATACCTTTGAATTTTGAATTGTATTATATAAATTCTTTTTTGCAATAATATGTTAAGAAAATTTTTAAATAAGCAGTTTATATTATTGTTAAGCTTCTAGATTTTCATTTATGATATAGTATTCAATTTTATCTATAATTAGTTGTGAAAGACATAGATATTTTAATGCCAATTTGATAATTTTTAGATCACATAAATGGTTATGCTCTCATACAAACTTTGTAAGATAAATGATATCTGTATTTTTCTCAAAATAAAAGTTAGCTTGCCATAAATAATTTGTTTTATATAATGTATAATTTCAGTATAAACAAATATCATCAACCTTCTTTGATTAATAAGTTCTGAATTTTTAGCAAATATAAATACATTATCAGATGATAGATTTATCAATGAAATCAATATCCTTATAATTTTTATTAACTATAAATATATTTTGCTTTACATATGAATCAAAGGTCACTTAGACTAATTTTTAACTTTTAAATAATTGCTGATTTTTTTTACAATGTGATACTATCAGTAATTTTATTAAATTTATATAAAAGAAATACAAAGTAAATCAAATAATCTAGACTAAATATTTGCTATCCCTCATAGTTATATTACAAATCTGTTTGAATCAACTGATAATTATCTTTTCTCTCCAATAATTTCACTAAATGTATACTTAATGAAAATTGTTATCAACAAGAAAAGGAAAAAAAAGAGTTAGTGCCTATCTAAAATCTGAAAATGCGTAGCTAAATTTATTCATCAAATGTATTCAGAGTTCCTATCAATAAGATAGAACTAATATTTCTTTATGTTGTAAAAATGAAAAGGTATCTCATTTAAGCTTGTCTTCTTTGGTAATACCTAATGACTATTCTTTAGCAATCATAAAATTACAATGATATTTTTAAATGTCTTCAAACAATTTTTGATAAAAATTATGATAGATTGAGTGAGAATAAAGAAACACGCTTTCTATTTTTAATGATTTTATAGACAACATCAACTAGTAAAGAGGAAATAAATGATCTAATAATATTTATATAACCATCAGAATTGAAAGAAGGATAGGTGAAGATAACATCAAGTGTGATAAGTAACTCAGGTAGATAAGTAGTAAACATTAAACTATCTAACTTAATAAGTCATTCTAGTAAATCATTTTTTGTTACTTGAACTTCATTTTGTAATTTTGATGAGTAAGCAGGACATTTCTAAAGATATGATAATATTTCAGTAATAATACCATAACTTATACAATACCAATAGTCATAAAGGTCAGGATATAATAAGAAGAGTCTTAAAATTATTGAAAGTTAATCAATAAAGTTTTTGATAATAACTATGTTGAGTTTTAAAAAGGCAAAGAAAGTGGTAAAAGATGAAACGTTTAGAGATAATAGAGACTAAAGATGGCACTGCAACTAGTTGCAACTATGTGATACTTATTTGTCACCAGTTACAACTAATTGCAACTCAATTTTTATTAATGTTGCAATTAGTTACAACCCTATAATACTTATTTATCACCGGTTGCAACCAGTTGCAGTGTTATCTTTAATAGAGACCAGATAGTAGACCAATCAATAAATTGATTACTTGTGAGATATCTGTGATGACAATTTCTATTAAGATCAAAAAAATCACCAAAGTTATATGTTGAGAACATTTATTTGAAAAATCTATGAATAGATATTTCAATAGGTGTATTATTAAAAGAAAAATTAAGCTTAAAAAGTAGAATACTATTCAATAGTGAAAGTATAGAGGTTGTATCACAGCTATCTTTAACGAGACAGTCAGAAATTCTATTGTAATAGTCTTCAAAGTGTATCTTAACTTTGTGAAAGTGAATTTGAAGGTTAAGTGTATCTACCATATATTTAATTAGATTGCAAAAAGCATGATTAGGTATTTTTTCAAATTTATAAGATGAGAGATAATTCTGCAGAATATATTTATCATAGCCTTGAATTATTGCTTAACTATCTGAGATAATGTCAACATTGGTTGACTTTAATGAGACAATAAGAGCTGTAAAAAAGGCAAACATTTCAATACATGTAGAAGAAGGCCAATTAACTAATGAAGCTTAATAATTGTTAGTAGCATCAATACAGATCTATTTAAGGCTTATATTACATGAATTAGTCTTAGGTAATTTGAGTGAACCATCTATATAAAATTTGATTAAAGCATTATTGATAAGGGCTGTTTAAATAGATTTAAGTAAAGGTGAGTATGGTAAGGCTTAAATCATAAGATCAATGAGGTTTATTAATAGTAAAACTGATGACAATTGAGCAATATAAGAAGCATAGTAGGTAAAATAAGCAACCAGAGATATTTCTATTAGTGATTGTTTCAATTGATGTATGAGTGTATGTAATTGTTTTACAGACTAAATCTACTTAGAAGACTTTTCTTTAGAAATAGTGAAGGTGCAGATACTAATTCAAATATTTAAAGTAAATAAAGTGCACCTAGTATACTTGAATAATTGATTGATATTATTATTATTTATAGTGCAAATGAAGTGTTAATAAATGAAATAATTATTATTAGAGTTTTTGTCTATAATTTGGTCAAATGAAGGGGCATTAGTTATAGGATTTCAAGAAGATATAAACTCTTTCTTTTTGTTATATTAAAAGGTATATGAGTAACTGATCTATAATAAAGTAAGAAAGAAGCTAGTTGAACTCAGGTTTGAGTATTTTATGTACATGATTTATGAATGATAAAAATCTAAAAAAACTAAAATTATTACTAGTATGCTTAAAATCTCTAAAGAAAAAATCAAAATCAGTAATGATTTGAAATTCTAAAAATAAGATTAGTTAGTCTAAATATAATAAATTATGATTAGTTAGTATTCTTCTAAAAGAATTAAATAATTTGAAAAGAAGTAATTAGAAAAGTAAACAGTATCTTCTATAATATAATTAGTAAGAAGAGAAGAAGAAGTGAAAGATAGTTGCTATGAAATTGAATGTAGAAATGAAAAGAAAACATCAATTAAATTTTTATATAATCTTTATCAAAAGGACGAGTCCAATGATCAAATAATAATATGGTAAGAATATATTGTGATTGTAATTAAAAGAGTCAGATGAAAGAGATATCTTTGTAAAAGGTGGAATTAATGAATTGATAAAGGAGGATAGTTAAAAGAGATTTTATTTGAAGAGATCAGAGATTATTCAAATTGTAAAATTATTTAAAATTTAAAAGAACATTAGGGAGTGAAGAAGCAAATCTATTCTTTCTTTTGAAAAGTAAGTAAATTAGTATAAATAGTTTAAGATATTTCTTTTATGATAGAGAAATTAATTGAATATAATATTCAAGTAAAGGATATAGCATCATATTAATAATGTATGAGATTTATTTATTAGTTAACAGTTTGTATCTCATCAAAAAAATGAATTAATTGATATCAAAAGTAATTTATTTTTTAACAAATATTTGTAAGCGTTAACTATTAATTTATACTTAGAAATTGAACAGATTCAGTTTCAGATTTAATATTGATAGTTGTTAAACTAAATTTAAAAGGTAATATCAGAGCATTTATAGTCTATCTTTATTAAAAGCTGATCTAATGAGATCATAAAATTCTTCAGCAATATCTAAAATAGTTTTAAAATCATGTTTTGAACTAGTAATCCAATTAGTATCATTTATAAATACTAGTGATGAGATGATTAATGATAAAGATTTAGTAGCCATAGTAGTGAAATCAGCTATTTAAGTATAATTAATAGTATATCTTTTGTTGCATAAAATAATATTAAGTGATGCAATATTAATTAAGAAAATTAAACTATTAATAAATAAATTGAAAATTCCTGAAAAAACTTTAAAATTCCTTCTGATTGGCTTCATAAATTTAAAAAATGAAATAGTATCTGTCAAGAAAAGTTTTAAAGAGAAGTAGTATCTGTTGATCAAGATATTATTATTAAATTATTATTATTATTACATAATAAATGTGCTAATTATCTATCTAAATAAATTTACAATATAAACAAAACTAGACTTTTTTACTAATATGTATCTTTATTTATTTATTTATCAATTTATTTTATTATTATATATTAAAACTTGGAACTGGATAAAACTTTAACTATGAAATGTCTTTTAGAACATAAAAAAAATAAGAAACTTTTTTCTATTGTCTTATGTTTAAATACTAATAGTTTATATAAGCTATCTTCTTTAATTATTAAAAAGTTTGTTAAGCAAAAATTTTAAAAACATTGATATTTCTAATTTTAAAATAATATATTAAAGCATAAATGTTTACAACTTTATTTCAAAAAGAATTTAAATATTAAATTACTTATAAATACAATCAACCTCTCTAAATGCATCTTTCCTAAATGCATACACTATATATTTTCTCTCTAAATGCATGCTCTTATTCAGTCTCAAGTATATAGAATTCATATAAAAATTTTCTCTTTTAAATGCACACCCTCTTTAAATGCACATTTTTTAAAATTTTCACTATAGTCCTAAGGGGTGTATTTAGAGAGGGTTGACTGTATAATGATTAATGTGTATTATTATTACTTAATAATTGTTTAAGTCATAAAATATAAAATATAAATCTTCTACATGTCAAAATTTATTTTTACTACCTAATACAATTTCTAAAATTTAATTAATAGATACAAGAATTATTATATCTTTTAAAAGATATTATTATTAATATCATATTCAGTAAATTTTATTTAAATCAAAATATATAAGATCTAAAAATAAATGTTTTACAAGCAATTCAATATATTATTTAAGGTTAGAAGAAAGTAATAACTAAAATAATTCAAAATTATTAGTATTATACTGAAATTCTTTCTTTTGATTTTGATATTGAATTATATGATGAGACTAATAATTTAATACTTAAAGAACTTTATTATATATTTAAAATTCTTTATCTTCTTAATACAATAAAAGTAAAAGAATTTCTTACCATTCTTAAAGAAAATATTATTTTTGAAGGTTTTGAAGATGATTAAATTATAGCATATCTTGTAAATACTTTTAAAAAATCTAATAAAGAAAATATTAATGATATTGATAATATTGATAAAATAGATAATAGTACAAAGGTCTAATTATTAGTAATAATTTAGCATTAAAAAATTTAAAAAATATTTATATATTTTTTCTTTAACAAGAAAATTTAAATGAATATATAAAATTAGTCAATATAATTGAAAATTTATTAAAATGAAAAAATTAAATTCAATATAACAAACTATTATAAATTAGTATTTGAATTAATAATAATTATTAAAAATATATATAATAAAAACAATGTTTTTTAAATTTATTTATTTTTTATTTATTTATTATTTAATAAATATAATATAAATTTTTTAAATAAATTTTTTATAAATATATATCCTTTATAAATATATACTAATATAGTTCTAAGGTAATGTATTTATAGAAAGTTAACTGTAGTTAGTTAAATGCATATTATTATTATTATTATTAAATAAAACTTAATTTAGAAATATTGATTAAAAAAAATAATATAAATATTTGTAATTATTAAATTCTTAGAATTATTTATTCATTTTTGTAATATAATAATTATAAAATAATATATTATTTTTATATATTTTAATTGATTTATATAAGTAAAAAAAGAATTCTTTAATATAACTTTTTTTTTAAGACTAAATTAATTTTTAAATTGAATTTAAAATAATATCAAAATTTTTAAATTATCAAAAAATTTTTTTTAAGAATAATATGATGAATTTAATTATTAAAATAATTTAAATAATTTACTACTATCTATAAAATAAATAAATAAATATTAAAATAATAAATAAAATATAAAATGATAAATATTTCTTCAAAAATAAGTTTTAATTTAATTATAAAATTTACACTTTCATTAAAAGTAATCTAATATATTTTACAATAAGATTTTAAACCTTCTTTATTTACATTATTCTTAAAAAATATTTGGTTATTTAAAAAAAATAAAAAAATAATATTTATTTAAAATTTTAAATATAAATTTTTAAGATAAATGAAATCGTCAATATTTAAAAAATGCTCAATCATTTTTTTTATAATTTGTTTAAGTATAAAATCATTATATTTATTCATAAAATTTAATTTTTCAAATCTTTTAACATTAATAAACCACATAATTATATCTGTAATAAATAATAATTTATTCATATTTAAAGTTATTTAATTCATAATTTTTTTTATATTGAATGATACAGTTTTTAAAAAAATAAAATCAAATTTATTTATATTTTTTTATTAAACCTGATCTATACTTTATTACACAAATATAAATATATGTATATTATTATTAAAACTAAGAGGTTATTTTAAAAAAAATATTTATTTAGTTAATATAACTGATCTTAAGAAATTTAAAAAAAGTTTAACTAGATACTTTTCTAAAATAATATATATTTAATTTTAATAATAATTTTCAAATTTTTGTATTTAAAATATAATATAAATAATATTATATAAAATAATATTTAAATATAAATTAAAATTAATTATTATTTAGTATTATTACCTTCTTAAAAAATATAATAAGAATATTTTCTCTTTTTTAAAAGATTATTAGTAAAATTATTTTCAATTATATCATATATAAAAAGATTTATAAAATATGCTACATATCTTACATTTTAAATAAAAAAAAATTTATTATTAATAAATTCTCATGTCTTTTTAATATTTTATATATTATTATTTACTATTATAAAAAATTTATTACTTCTAATTGAATTAATTACTTCTTTTATTTAAGCAATAAGATATTCTTTTGCATATAAATTTTATTTAAATCAGATAACTTATACAAATATTAGAAAGTTAATATTATAAAATTCTATATAGATCTATAGAAACTACTAGTTTATCTGTCTAAAACTAATAAAAATGAAAAATTAATAAATATATATTAAATATAAAAATGAATTAATACTAATCCAATGTTAAATTATTTTTTATTTTTTATTTTTTCAATTATTTTATAATTAACTATAATTAATTTTTCTTTAATTAATTTTTCAAATAAAATTTCTCTTAATAAAAGTATATAGAATGGATTTAATTCTTTAATAAGACTATTAAAAATGGATTTTTAATAATTTAAAAAGAAATGTTATAACAAACAAAAATTTTATTAAAATACAATTAATTCAAATTATACATTTTGATGTTAATTTTTTAAGTTGATAATAATTATTTTAATAAAGTTTGTTTTTATTTTTATTTTTCTTCTTTTTCTAGTCTTTTTTTTTACTTTACTTTCTTAAAAATAAAGTAATAATAATTATATATATATATATATATTTTACTTTAAAATAATTTCTTTTTAATTTTAGTTTTCAGTTATAATGAATTATTGATTTTTTTTTATTTTTTAATTATTTTTTTATTTTTTTTTAAATTACATTACAAATTATATTATTTTTAAACAATTTTTTTTATTTTTTTTTTAATAAATAAATTTATTTTAATTATTTTTTTTATTTAATTATTGAATTATTTTTTTTAAAATTAAAAATTGAATTTAAAAACAATGATTTTAAAAAATTAAATTATTTTTTATTTTTAAAATATTTATGTAATATTTTTTTTTAATTTTAGATTTTTTATATAATCTAAATATTTTTTTTATTAATTTAATAATTGAATATATTTTAATTGACAAATTTTTAAAATTCATTTTTAAAATATTTATATAATATTTTTTAATTTTTTAATTTTAATTTTTAATTTTAGATATTTGATTTTTTTAAATAATTTGAATATATTTTTTTTTAATAATTTAATATTTTTTTTCCTTCTTCTTAGGATATATAGACTTCTTTGAAAATATTTACTAATGTATTTTTTCTTTTTTTTTTGGATTAACTGTTTTTGAATCTTATAAACTAATTTATATGTTGATTTCCTTTTT
>CAJVPQ010000549.1:0-26146 GCA_910591825.1 Funneliformis caledonium
AAATTTCATTCAAATTGATGTGATAGTTCGTAAGTTATCTCAATTTAAAAATTTGATATAATTTTTCAAAAAATGATTGACATCGCAAATGCCCGGTGACTTTTGATACCCTACTGTATAAAGGTGTAAACCATCATCAAGTAATACAATATAATTGCCAACTTCTGAACTACCAGTTCTTTTAACATACCAAACTTGAATTATATCTTCATTAGAAATATTTTTGATTAAAGAGCTAAAAGTATTTGAGAAACATCATATTCTGTTTCTCTATATCCTATATCTAACTCCTTATTAGAATCATCATGCTCTTGTTCTAATATAATATTCTGCCATTGTGTTTTTCAAGGATAATTAAATGAAGATAAATTTGTCTACTTGATTAAAAAATTGTGTAGAAACCATAGGTAAACCAACTATAAGAATAGTATTTCTTTGAATCTCAAACTTTTTAAATATTTCTTCATTATTATTCTGATTGTTAATTACATTCAATAAATCAATTAATAATGTTGCAGATTGTTGGTTGATTCATTCTCACAGTAAAAGTTTTGCTGATCCATGTTGTTACCCAAGATTCTTTATTATCGAAGAAAATAAAACATTAGCCATTCCTAAAAAGAAGAGATCCTTAAACATATATTTTTTTTCTTATTCTGCCCCATGAAATTCTACGAACAAAGATCTTCTTTTTTGGTGAGGTCTACTCTGCTATTTTAGAAAGAAAAATACCTGCGATTTTCTTCCTAGTTCTTCGAATAGACTTCTTGATCAGATGATTTTACAGTCGCATCAGCTGATTTATTTTCTGAGATCTTACAATTAAAATGGCTCTTGCATTTTAAGCTCTCCAAAATTAAATATTATTTTTTTTTAAAATATGAAAGTAATATAAATTTATATGCAGCTCGAAATTGTTCATTTTTATATATATGAATTTTTTTTGAGTTTAAAACAAAAAAAAATCTTTTGTAAAATAGTTTTTTGCATTTAAAATTCTTCACAAATTAAATTTTTTTTTTAAAAAATACAACTAGCTGGCTTTAAATTATATAAAATTTTGAAATAATTATTAAGGTAAATACTAATATGTATATAGCTTGAAATTTATCTATTCTTTATATGTTTTATTACAAAATTTGGACTTTCTGACGTGACTGAATATCACGCAGTAAATAAACTGCAGTTAAGTTTATGTGCAACATGATCGGCAACCTGAAAAAAATTTATTACGCATGTCAGAATTTGTTATTAAACTCAAATAGATTTACATAATTATGAATTTTCATTTAAATTTTTTAAAAAATTAAGATTTATTTTATAAATATTTTTATGTTTTTCTTATATTATGTATAAATTTAATAAAGTATTTTTAAAAAAAAAATAATAAGTAGAAAGAATTATATGATTTTTCTAATAAAATTAAATTATAAGATAAATCATATATAATTTATATACAGTCCTCTTCTAAAGTATCTATTTTAAAAAAAAAACAAATTCTTTATTTATTTAAATTTATTTAATATTTAGTATTTTTAGGCTATTCATGATTTTCAATATATGTATTACTTTATTTAGATATACTTTCAATCAAATTAATATAAACTTCAAATAGGATTTTTCTCTATTCTTCTTATAAAAAACTATTACAAGTTTTTAAGAATTTTTTTTTAATCAGTTATGATATTTTCATATTTTTTTCCAATTCATTTCATAAATATTCTATTAAATTAAAATCTGAAGATTTAAAAGACCAATCTAATAAAGTTTATTTTTTTAGTAATCTAATTTTTTATATTTTTAGTAATATTTATGAGATCATTTTATTTAAAATATATATTGTCTTCTATAAGAATATATTTAAATTTCATCACATACTATATATATTCAAATGATTTAATAATTTGGAAGGATATCTAGAAAAATCAGATTCCTAAAATTTTTAATTAAAATTAAGAGTTTAATGCATTTTAATATAATAACATCAAAAAACTAAAATGCAATAAAAATCTCAATTTTGTTAAAAAAAATCCTAGAATTTGATTTTTTTAGCAATTAACTCATTTTAAAAAATTCAGATAAATTTATTATGTATAATTTTAAAAAAATTATAAAAATCAAAATCAAATACTTTTGAAAAAAACTGTATTTTTAATTTTTAATATTTAAAAAATATTTTAAATTGTGTATATGATTAATTAAATTAATTATTATTTTATAATATAGAATTTTATAATAGAAAAAAAGAATACTATTAAAAAAAATAAAATTAATACTAAATTTAAATATATTTTAATCTAAAAATCATATTTGATATATCAAAAGTAAAATTGATTTATTCTAGTAATTTTTCTTTTTTTATTATAAAAATCCTATATCATTTCTTAATTTTTAATATATATATTTTTTATTTTTATGATTTTTATGATTTTTAATTTATTACAGATTAGACATTAATTTTATAATAATATTATTTAAAACATTAAAATAAAGCTTAATTTAATATATAATAGTTAATAAATTCTAATAAATTACTATTATATCATATCTATTAAAAAATTTATTAATTACAAAAAATATTTGAATATAAAATATTAAATAAATATTATTATTATATTAAAAAAAAATACATATTTATTTATTTTTCTAATAATAAATAATTTTATTGAATACTTTGTAGTAGAAAAGGAAAGAAACTGTTAAAATGATATTATTAATTTAAAAAATTCGCGCGTTAATGAATCTAAGCCACCGCTAAGCCACCCATATTTTTGAGATTTGTATAAATACCAAGGCTTTTGGTTTTTGACAATTATTTTTGGACTTTGTTATTCTTTGAAACATTATTTTTAAAAGGTTGAACTTTCCTTCTAGAACTTTATCGTAGCGTTCTTCCTCCCTTATGTCTAATAAACAAGCACTTAACGTAAAAGATGCCCTGTCATATCTGGATCAAGTCAAAATTCAGTTCTCTGACAACCCAGATGTTTACAACAGATTTCTTGACATTATGAAAGATTTCAAAAGTCAAGCGATCGATACTCCTGGTGTTATTGAGCGGGTTTCAACTTTGTTTAAAGGTCATCCGGCTTTGATTCAAGGGTTCAATACATTTTTACCTCCTGGATATCACATTGAGTGTTCAACGAACCCTCACGACCCCGACTCCATAAAAGTCACAACACCTAATGGAACAACTACATCTACTATAGGACCTTTAGATTCTCATCATTTACAAACAGGAGTAACTAATTTGAGCGGAGCAAGTTATCATTTATACCCTCACCAGCCACCTGCTTCGTTGATGTCATCGTTACCGCCGCATCAACAAGGACCTTCTTTGCAACCACAACCGGTTTATCATATTGGTTCACCACAGCAGTCAGTAGGACAACCATCTGGTCAATCAACTTCACAAGCAGTTGGACAATCAGTTGGCATTAGTGCCGCGGGAGGTTCTTCTCCAAATGCTCAACAAGGTAATGGTAGAAAAGGTCCTGTCGAATTCAATCATGCGATAAATTATGTTAATAAGATAAAGGTAAATAGTCTCTATATCATTCTCTTTGAAATTTAATGACCGGACATTTTCTAAATTTTCTAAAATAAAGGCAAATCTGGTCAATATAGTCTATTAGTCGTTTCGAGTTTTGCTATATGAATGACTTGATCTCATCTAATTCACCTCATTAATTCTATATTTATACAGAATCGGTTCTCGACGGATCCGGATACATACAAGCAATTCTTAGAAATTTTACAAACTTATCAAAAAGAGCAAAAACCAATCCAAGAGGTATTATGATTCGTTGGCCTTTGTTTTAGTTTATTTTATTTTGGTTTAACTTATGAAATTTATAATGTTACAGGTATATGCACAAGTTCAAGTTCTTTTCAAGAATGCACCTGATCTTCTGGACGAATTTAAGCAATTCCTTCCGGATAATTCCGGTAATTTTCCGTCAGGTGGTTTATTCGGCGCCTTATCTCATGGCACACACAAGTCATCACATCTAATACCTGCTATAAATGCCTTGGCGAATGGTGTATCTGGTGAGTAATATTGAAGTATAATTAAGCATTATAACATCATTAGTTATTTTGTCATTATCGTTTAGGTTTGGGGACTGGCAGATTACCACCAGTAGGAAATTTTCCCCCCTCGCAATCAGTTGCTTCGATGTCCAATGATACATACAAAAAGTCTTCAACAGGAGTATCAAATTCAACAGTTAATAATTCTTCAGGGCAAACTGTCGGATCTGGTTCCGCAGGGTCTTCAAGTATATCCAAAAAGAAACGATCGGTTCTTCCTGGTTCTGATAGAAGCCCTAATAGTCTATTATCAAGCAAGGTATTTTAACAAGGTGCTATCTATTTATGTATAGATAATTTATATAAACTAATTTGGATTTCCTTATAGTCAAAAAAGTCAAAATTACTGCATAAACCGTCTAATGATCAGGTTCAGGCTGGCTCATCGTTAGTACCGATTAAAACCGAACCTTCAAAGGTCTCGGATAAACAACCGGCTGCGTCATCTGAGGAGTTGATGTTCTTTGAAAAAGTCAAAAAACATATCCAAAATAAGCATAGTTACAATGAATTTCTCAAACTAATCAATCTTTATAGTCAGCAAATATTAGACACATATTCACTAGTAAAAAAAGTGCAGAACTTCATAGGGCAAAGCGTTGAACTATTTGAATGGTTCAAGCAATTTGTCAAATATGATGAGAAAGATGATATCGTACAAAACACTGCAAATTCTAGGCCACGTGTGGATCTAGAAGGATGTATTTCATATGGTCCTAGTTATCGTCAATTACCGCTTTCAGTAAGTGAACTTCTAGAGGTTATTATCTTTTATTTAATTTTTATTTATGATCATTGCATATTGTCAGGAGGCTTCTTTGCCTTGTTCTGGTCGTGACGAATTATGTTGGGAAGTTTTAAATGATAAATGGGTATCACATCCCACATGGGCTAGTGAAGAGGCAGGATTCGTATCACATAAGAAAAATCAATTTGAAGAAGCACTTCATAAATGTGAAGAGGAGAGGTTAGTAAAAAATAATTTGTATTTATATTTAGAAGTCCGTTGCTAAATTTTTAAAATTTTTAATCATTTAGGTATGAATATGATATGTTCATTGAAGCAAATCAACACACCATTGCTTTATTGGAACCCATCGAGAGAAAAATACTATACAAAATGTCATCCGAGGAAAAATCCAAGTTCAAATTGGAATCTGGCTTGGGCGGAAAGTCAATGATTTATCAGAGAGTGATTAAGAGAGTTTATGATTTTGATAAGGGTGCGGATGTAATCGATGCATTACACAATAATCCAGCTACGGTAGTACCTGTAGTCTTAAAGCGATTGAAGCAGAAAGATGAGGAATGGAAACGCGCTAGGGTATTTACCGATTAGATAATGTTTAGGTTTATATATTCATATTTTATCTTATGGTTTCTTATTAATACATTCTGTATTATTCTAACAGAGAGAATGGAATAAAATATGGCGTGAAATTGATGCCAAAAATTATTATAAGTCCCTTGACCATCAAGGTATCACGTTTAAGAATGATGATAAGAAGGCACTCACTCCTAAATATTTGATAGCTGAGATAGAAAATCTTCGTCGTGAACCTAATGACGAAGGAGAAATGCCAGAATATCAGTTTAAATTCGCCTTTAAAGATCTTGAAGTATTCAAGGATGTAGCTCGGATTTTATTTGGATATATGGATCGTTCCGGAACTGTGGCACCGAGTGATAGGGATAAAATTGAAAAATTCTTTAAAACGTTTATTCCCAGTTTCTTTGATGTTCCGGCATCTTTTTTTGATGGGATGAATCATGAAGATTCTGCTATGCTTGTTGATCATGAAGAACCTGTTGTGAATGTGCCTATGTCAATAGATAATGCTGATGCTGATATTGATAATGGTCCATTATCTTCAGAACCAATAAGCGGTATGTGGATTCAGGTCTCTAAAGAATCGCGTGAAAACATTAGGGCTGTAGTAGCTAATGCTGGCAATGGTAGACTAAAAAAAAAGTCTACGAGTTATTTTTTTGGAAATAACGCATTTTACTGTTTCTTCAGGTTCTTGCAGGTTAGATAATAATTAATTGGACAATTGAAATTGTTATTATTAATACATCGATTTAATAAATCAATTTTCATAAACAGATGCTATTTAGTCGCCTTGAGCAGATGAAGGAAGGAGCTCAAGAGAAAGCATCAAATTCAATGAATAAATCACTGAATGATGCTGCGACTGATTTGGGTATTCAAAACAATCGACTTGATCGTAAGTTTCAATTATTCATCATTAAACTATGTAAATAAATTCTGATATTTTGTTATTTAGCCGAAATTGATATGGATTTGAATCATGGCGATCCTTATACTGTGATGATTGAGCTTATTGAAAAACAATTTGATGGTGAGATGGAATTACCAACATTTGAGGAAAGTCTCCGTTATATTTACGGCACAAAAGCCTACATAATGTTCACCGTAGATAAGCTTGTTCAAAACATGACTAAACAAGTATGTTTATTATATTCGTAAATATATTTGATAATCTATTTGATATTCTATTAATAACATTTTTGTTTATAACACTTAGATGCAATTGTTGGTATCTGATGCGAAATCAAATGCTCTAATTCATTTATTTGAGAATAATAAGCAACAACAAGAACAATCGAGTGTCAGATCACATATTATGTACCAGTTACACGCTAATAACACAATTGGATATGATGAACATACATATCGAATCGATTACGTATGATATTTTAAATTTTTTTCATTTTAAAAGGGAAAGTTGTATATTCTTAAACGTATAATAAATAATACAGGACAAAGAAGAAAAATTTTTGACCATATTGTTATCTGGTCGTGACTATACGTTGGGCAGCGCTGTATCGTCGGAGGAAAAGTGGGCCTACTATATGTATAGTTACATGTCTTTAAATCCTACTGAAGGCGTTTCGGCTAAAACAGACCGCCCATTTTTAAAGAGGTATGTTGGTAATAATTTTGGAAAACAATTCGATTCATTTATTCGATATTAATATTTAAATAATTATAATTTATAGAAATTTGCCATCGGTTGAAGGGTCTGAGCGGATATTGCCAAACGTTTTAACGCGAAATGGCTTGGAAATTAAGATATGCATTAATTCATATCATGTATTCTTCGTTAATAATACAGAAGACAGTTTCAGACGTTTACGTACTTCGGTACCATCCACAAAATTACGACAAGATTCACTTCGACGAAAAGATTTATGGAATCGTTGGTTGGGATCACGAAATGATACCGATAGTATGGAAATGTAGCTTGAAATTAATCGTAGTTTTTTTCTTGATTTACATTATCCAAATTTCGATAACTTTTACAATTTATCGAGTTATTATGTATAATTTCTATTATTAATAGCTCTCTTTCTCTTTTTCTGTAAAAAAAAAGGGGGAGGGAATCCATATATAATATATTTTTTTTTTTTCCTTACAAATATACTGCATTGTTATTCTATAGATTTTTACTTTCTTTTTTTTTTTTATTTTATAAATTTACAAATTGTACACTTAATAAAGAATTTACCTTTACCATCTTTTTTTTTTATAATCTACAAATAAAATCTTACAATCTTATCAAAAATTTGTACCGCCGCAGTTCACTGGTCATATGATGAAAATTTGATATAAACGATATAAAGCTAATTTTTTTTTTTTAAAAAAAGAAAAAAAAATTCACACAAATTTTAGTTTGACAAACGTTAGGATATACTGAACTTTATATTATAGAAAGTTCCAACATAATTTTAATCAAATGGGTAAGAAGAAAAACAAGAAAGTTGTTCGTCCATGGTGCTGGTAAGTTCGGTTAAAATATATGTTCCAAGTTTTATTACTAAAACAAAAAATCACTAATCGTTATTTTATTTAATAGGTATTGTGAAAGAGATTTTGAAGATGAAAAGGTTTTAATCCAGCATCAAAAAGCAAAACACTTTAAATGTCCTCACTGCAACAAAAAATTAAACACGGCAGGTGGAATGGTTGTTCATGTAGCCCAGGTTCACAAAGAAACAATTGACACGTAAGGATAAATAATTTCAATAGCTCAATATATTAAATATAATTTTGCTGCTAAATTTTTGATGTATTTTTAATTTTTATCCCAATCTCAAAGCTCATTATAAAATAAAAAAATTAAATTAAGGCTAGTTCATAGTGTTGTTATTGTTGATTTTTATTTTTATATACTTTTATTTCTTATTTAAGTCAAGACGAAAATATATTTGAATCTAATTGCTTAATTATTTGGTTCAATCTAATTAGGGTTCCAAATGCATTAAAAGGACGGGAATCAACGGATGTAGAGATATTCGGTATGGAAGGAATCCCCCAAGCTGATATGATAGCTCATATGCATGCGCTTGAAACTAATCAGCCATCAAAGAGAATTAAAACCGAAGAACCTATGGACCTTTCTAGTGAGGAAATTAAAAAGCAACTTGCTCAACATCAAGCAATGATGCAAAATAATCCAACAGCTGGCCAATCTTTCCCTTATTCTGGTTATACTGCGCAACAAAATATGGCATCGTTGATGCCTCACCAGTACAGTCAATTTTATCAAAGGCCTGGTGTTAATTCAGCTCAAACATATTCACCTGTTGCTCCATACCGACCGGGGTTAGTAGAAACTAATGGTTTACTTTGATTTCATACTTGTATATTAAATAAATTTTATACATTTATCAAGTCAAATTCCTGGACAATCTCTTATATCTGGTCAACCATGGCGTCCTCCAGTATCAGGTGTTAGTCAACCATTATATGGAACAACCCAACCTCCATATGGAGGACAGATTCAACCAGCCACAACGGGACAATCAGCGATTTATCCACCTCGTCCAGCTAATAGTGTTGCACCTGCATCTCAAATTTACTCACAAGTTCCAAATGCTGGAATGCCTCCATCAGGTCAGCATACTTATGTACCTTACGCTGCAAATACTGTCATGACTCAATTTCAACATATTGTTCTTTTTCTACAGTTCCTTCCGTTGGCGAAACGACTACAAATGAAACTGCTTTGAACAACGCAGCACAATCAAACTCTCAACTGACATCTCAAAAAACAGTGCCAAAAGTCGTATTGGTTTACAGTGATAATGAAGTTTCGATGGTATGAATCAATTTATTTATCATATTTTTTTAACAAATATTAATATATTTCTTATATATTAATAGGAAGAAAAAAGAGCAGAACTTGAAAAATATCGATATAATGAAGATCAATTCAGACAGCAGGTGCATGCTCTCGAACTATCTGTCCAATCACGTGTTGCAAACTTTAAAGGGAGGGTTGTGTGATAGGATCTAGTTTGTTTTATTTTAAAAAGTTATGATCTTACACAGTTTATATATATATAAGTCTTCAATGTTATAGATTGACTTCTAGTGTTGGCGGGAACTCTGGTAAGAAATAAAATCCGGTAAGCGCAGATAAGACAAAGAAATGAAGATATACGTGATATATTTGATTTTTGTGCATTGTCACGAATTTTTTTTCGTACCCAAAAGATATATTATTATTATTATTATTATTGTAACTTCTTTTTTTTTTTTTTTTTTTTTCTCCTGTCGTTTTGATTCAAAAAAAAAAAAAAAAATGAATGAGGTTATTTAACCTTTTTTAATTCTTCAACTTCCGATAATTTTATTTACTTGGGTTAGGGGTTTGTATATTCTCAATTAGCCTCTATTTTGTTTAGATATATATATTTTTTCTATAAACAAAAAAAAAAAAAAAAGAGAAAAGAAAAAAAAAGTTATATTATACAACAAATTACCAGGAATTTTTATTCTATTTTATCAGGTTGGTTAATATATCAAGGTAGGAAATTTTATTAAAAGTGCAAGTAGGATTAAATCGTTTAGAATGTATTATAAAATGGTTGCGATTATTATTAATAAAGATTAATAATCGTTTTTATATTTTTTAATTAAAATACATTTTAAGAACTTTTGAAATACATTATTAAATTTAATTATCATTAATTATTATTAAAAAATTATAATAAACTAAATAAATAATAATTTTATTGCTAATGTGTTATATACCAATGATTTTATTATTAGTATTCTTTTTTCCAGCATCCGTTTTGTCATGCCATCTGATCGATTAATGATATTAACTTGGTGAACCTCTCTTTGACAAAAAAAAATATCATATGCCAACTTTCATCAAACTTACAAAAATTTATTTTTAACCAAAATGCACCACCACCACCATCATCACTACCATGACCACCACCTCTTGAAAATGGATACAGAGAATTTAGAGAAATCGTTGAGGGTTTGTTTTATAACGTCTTCTAGATTTGGTATTCTGTAATGGTCGTGATCAATCATAAAGGTTGAAAAAATCAAAGTGAGAATATGGGGGTGAGTGCTGAGAAAAGAGACCAAATCAACATTCCCCCAAAAATTTAATTTTTTAGATATATTAGGTGATCTTACCCGATAATTTTCTGCGGTGATTAAGGATGAATCCTGCGTGTGATCGGCCAACATTACGATTCGCAAATTCTGGCCAAACTTAATGTCAGCCAGCATTACAATGATTGCAAATCCTAAAATTTTGTAAAATACAGAAAATCATTGTCTATGATCCAAAATTATCACAAAAAAATTTCACTCTCATGTGATCATAGAAATATTTATCACCTTTATATTATATCCTTTGTATTTTCATTTTTATAAGTATTCTAAGAACTTTAAATTTTTTTTAAGTGTGAAATTATATTTATTTCCTTTATTTATTACATAGTAAATTTCTTAATCAATAAGTAAAAATTTCATCTTTACGTAACTGGTGATATATAAGAAATGTGAAAAAAATATTTTTCATCACTTAAAAATTCTGTTTTTAGAATATTAATGAAAAATAGAAATATGAAAAGTATGATAAAAATTTTTATGGTAATACTAAGTAAAATTGTTTTGTCATAACAAATTATATGATTTTAAGATGCTAAAATTATAAAATTATATGATTTATATTTTTATATTTAATAAATTATATAAATTTTTTAAGAATTAATTGAAGAATAATATGATGTTTTTTATATTTTTTAACTGCATATTCTGCTTGTTTTGTATTAAATCCTTTTCTATAAATATCTATATATCTAAAGATTTTTATAAAAACCTTAAATTTATTTAAAGAAATTGAATCTAATGTTTTTAATGTAACTTTTTTTAATTCTTTCTAATTATAATCATTATTTCTTTTTTATATAATATTTTAAATTTTTCTAATAAATTTTAATGAAATTAAATTTACAATAAAATTTAAGATAAAAAATATATTAAATGACTTAATTTTTAATTATTTCACAAATTAAATAAGATTGATTAAGAAAATTCTCTTATTCTTTTAAAATATATATAATAAATTTTTTAAGTATTTTAATTTATAAATTCAATTAAATTTTTATTCTTTAAAGTAGTATTTGCATTTCTTTAGATTTTCTTATAATTTAGAATTAAATTAATTATCTAAAAATCATATATTATACTTATTTATTAAAAATTGTATTATGCATTTTTAGTTGTTTTCTATCAGGATTTATATTTATTATTTTTGTATTAAGTATATTGAAACAAAAGCATATATGAAGAAAAATTATTAAAAGCAAATATAATAATAGCTTTAGAATATATTAATTCAAAAATAGAAATAGCATTTTTAACAATTTATATATTAAATAAATTTATTAAAATAAATTATATTTATAAAATAATAAGTTATTATATACTTGTTTAATTAATTATTCAATATTTTAATAACTATTATAAGATATATTATTACTTTTACTTCATGTGAAAAACTTTTATTAACAGTTTATTTATTCTTTATTAAGTTTAAACCTTTAATAATTTTACACAAAAAATCATTAATATGAATTACTTAATTTTATCTTTTTTTTTGTAATTACTGTTTAGTATTAGAATTTTATTTAGACTTCTAACCATTATTAATGTAAATAATATTTTTATCATAAATAACAAAAATATAAAATTTTTCTGTTTTATTAAGAGAAGTATTTGTTTAAATATTTAAATCATCTTCTTTAAATTATAGCATTAATTTTTTTATATCTATTTAAAAATAAATATTATTAATTATTATAATAAAAATGAATAAATAAACAAATATAATATATTTAATTATTTGAGTAAAAAATTATTGACAATATTTAATAATATTTTTCATATCTATCAATATATATTCTTTTATGATATTTTTAAATTAAAAACTATTTTTATAAAGTCAAATCAAGTTATAAATTTCTAATAAATAAAATATATTTTATAAAAATTATAATAAAATATATATTTCTTAAGTAATTTTAATTTTATAATTTAGGATAAATCTAATTATAACATCCTATTACATATCTTATTTGTAATATCCAAAATTTTATCCAATCAAAATTTAAGATCAAGTGTAATATCAATAATTTAGTAAATCAAAACAAAAGATCAGTTATATAATGAAAATAAGAATTTTTGTAAAAAGGTTTAAAAAAATATTTGTAACTGAAAATTTTGTCTATGAAACTATCTTTAATATATTAAGTAAAAGTTTTCTAAATTAATTTTACATTTAAAAATATTGTTTATAAAATATTTAATAAAATAATATATTATTAAGAATAATAAAAAAGGGTGTTACAAATAAAACATGTAACAGGATGTTACAAAAACATTTTTCCTATAATTAATATCTAATTTTAAAAAAATTTTTAACACATAATTTATAAAATCTGATAAATAAAATTTAAAAATTATTTATTCATAAATAATTAATAATTTTATAATATATATCTTTATCATTAAGAAAGCTTTTGATTTTAATTTATTTTTTATATATTGAAATAAGGATTTTCTATTTTTATACTAGTATACAAATCTATTTTTAAAATTAATAAGTAAAATACTTATTCTTCCTAATTATTATATAACAAAAAGCTGAATTTTATTTTTTTAACATTTGAATTCTTTGCAATAGAAAGGAAAAAAACTACCAAAAAAAATTTTTTTAAGTTAATGTTAAATCTGAACTTATTTTATTAAAAAAAATAATATTTAGCTTATAAAACAAAAAAAATTTTTTTGGTAGTTTTCTCCCTTTCTATTGTAAAAAGCCTATTTAATTAATAATATCAGTAATATTAGTAATATTAAAATATAGCTTCTAATTATTATTTTTGTTCTAATAGTAAAATTTTATCTTAAAATTTTTTTATAAAAGAAATTAAATTTTTTAACTCAATTTTATTATTAGAATCACTTTTTATTTCTAATTTTATAACTAATAAATCAATTATATTAATATTATTAATAATTTCTTAAGTTTTATTATAATCTTTTAATTCATTTATTTGAGCATCAATTATTTATATAGAATCTTTACAAAAGAAAAGGAAAAATAACTGAAAAAATAAAAATTGAATTAATGCTAAATCTGAACATATTTTGACCTAAAAATTATATTTGGCATATAAAGTAAAATTGATTTTTTTTTGGCTGTTTCCCTCTTATATTACAAATGTCTTATATATCAAATTTATTTTATGTAAAAAGAAAAAAACTTATAATAGTATTGCTATTTTATAGTTATTTTTTTGCAACTGTTTTCTTTCTTTTTTTAGTTTAAATATTATTATTTATATATTAAAGTAATCATTTTAAAGGTTTAATATTTTATGAATTATAAAACAGTTTTTTTAATACATCTTTAAGTTTATTATTAAATTTAGAATCTGTTTAAACAATATTTTTATAAAATTTTTTTTTAAATGAAGAAGAATGTTTAATAATAAATGACTTATTTTTTAAAGATATATTTAGCTATACTAAATGTTTTTTAACTTTAATTAGTATTTTATTAAAAGTAAATCATAAAATTTGATTTACATTTCTTTTTTATGTATATAAAATAATATTTAAATGAGAATTTTGATCTAAACTAATTATTTTACAAATTGGCTGATTGGTAAATTTTTATATTTTATAAAATTAATATTTTTTTTATTAAAATTTTATTAAAAAAAATTATTTATAATAAGAAAATATCTATTATAAAAAAAGAAATTAATTTAATTTAATCTCAATATTATTTAGTTTAAAGCTTAAAAATATCAACAGTAAAATTTATATATAATTATAATATTATTTCTCTTAAAATTATCATTATAAATTCTTAAATATGTAGCTAAGATTGTTAGATAAAATTTAGAGGTTTTGCAATTTGTTTAAATAGTAAAAAGTAAAATTTAGTAAAATTATATTAAAATCTTATTAAAAAATCTGTAAAATTCAAGAAAAGATAAAACTATATCAAAGCTTATAAAATATAAAACTATATTAAAACTTTAATAAAAATTAATAAAATTAAAGTTTAATTATTTTGTTAAATTTAAAATAAGTTTAAATAAGTAGTAGCCTTACATGTAATTAATAATATAGAAGATAATCAATAAAAAATGAGAAAATCTACAAATTTTAAGTAATTTTAGTTATTAAGCTAGTATTAATCATATGATCATGATTAGAAAATAAATTAATAAAAATATTTTTAACTAAAAAGTGGATTTCTTTTTTTTCTACTGATTGCCTTCTATATATTAACAACTAAATTTAGAATTAATCTTAAATTAAATTCTAACTGTAACAAATAAATATATAATAAATAATATTTTGCTATTTAAAAAAATAAGTTTTTTAAATAAATAGTAAAAATAAAAACTTTAGAAGTATAATATATTATGATAAATATTTTATTAAAATTATATATTTAAGGATTTTTAATGGTGATTCTAAAGAAAATTATTAAATTGCTAATTATATTTACCTATTTTAAATACTAAATTTACTATGATATATAAAATAAATTATTTTCAAATATTAATTTCTTTTGAATTAATGATTGAATTTTAAAAAATCTTTCTATTATTTAAAATTACAAATTACAAATAATATAAAAATAATGAGATTTTATTTAAAAATTAAAAATATATTTTTTAATAAAAATAAATTTTGCTTATATAATTTGCTATAGAATTCTGAACAGATCAATTCAGGTCAATCAAATTACTTGAACTGAAAAAATCAGGTCAGGTCAAATAAAAATCTAACATAATTTTTATTTTTATTTGACCTGATCTGATTAAATTATTAAAAAAAATAATTAGCTATTATTTAAGAAGAATGACAATAAATCATTTTAATTGAATGATAAAAATTATTTAAAAATGATAATGAATTATTCTAATTGAATAATAAAACATCATTCAAGAACAATAATAAAATTATTTTAATTGATTGATAAATATTATTCAAAAACAATAAAACTTCATTCAAGAATAATAATAAATCATTATAATTAAATAATAAAACATTATTTAAGAATGATAAAATTATTATTCAAAAATGATAATGAATTATTTTAATTGAATGATAAAACATCATTCAAGAATGATAAAATATCATCTTAAAATAATAAAAGTATTATTCAAAAATAATAAAACCCTTATTCAAGAATGATAATGAATTGTTTTAATTAAATGATAAAATATCATTCAAGAATGATAAAACTATCATTTAAAAATGATAAAATTATTATTCAAGTAAATTGTTCTAATTGAACAATAAACTATTATTTAAGAATGATAAAACTATTATTTAAAAAATGATAATAAATCATTCTAATTGAATGATAACAAATCATTTTAATTAAATGATAAATAATGTTTAAGAACAATAATAAATTATTTTAATTAAATGATAAAATATCATTTAAAAACAATAAATTATCATTCAAGAATTATTCTAATTAAATAATAAAACATTATTTAAGAATAATAAAACATTATTTAAGAATAATAAATCATTATTCAAGAATAATAATGAAACTTCTAATTAAATAATATATATAATCAACTCTTTTTACAATGAATTTTGATATAACGAATTTTACAATATAATGAATTTTCAGTGTCAAACAGATTTTTAAATATAAAAAACCCTTACTATACTGAATTTAGTAATTAAAAATTTATACTACGTTTAACGAATTAAAGTTAGAAAAATTTATATATAAAATGACTCTTTTTATAATGAATTTTCTCTATAATGAATTTTTTTTAATACAACGAAGTTTTGCTTAAAATAAATTTTACTAGATTTATATATATAAAATTTTGTAGTTCTCTGTACCTAGTTTTTAAATAAAATTAAAAAATGAATAAATATTCACATTACACATTGTGTCTTGTATTTTATATTTTTTTTTTACATATTTATTTTTTACGCGTTTTTTTTCTTTACATAATGCCAATAATGCCAAAAGTAAACTCAAAGAAACAACTTAATCAACCTACTAACAAATAAGATGAATCTTTAAAAAAAAAATAAAAGTCTCTTACAGTTGTACAAAAAAAAGAACTTTGTTTGAAAAAAATATCATCATCTTTTTTAAAACAAAAAGACTTGGCTAATGAATATGACGTTAGTGAAGACATGATAAGTGACATTTTAAAGAAGAAAGACTGTTGGCTTTCTGTAGATACCAATTTATACTAAGCCAATTTGAAACGTGATAAGAAAACTCCATTCTCTCTCGTTAAAGAAGCATTAGTAATATGGGTAAATAACACACTCAAAGCTAGCTTCATTATTACTGACGATATTTTTTCAATAAAAGCCTTGAGTTTTACTTTTTTATTAAAGGAAGATAAGTTTAAAGGGTCTAGTGGTTAGGTGGATAACTTTAAAAAATGACATAACTTTAAACAGTACCATATACATAGAGAAGCCACAAGTACACTACTCAAAGATCTTGAAATAATGAGAGAGAATTTCTGGCAAATACTAAAAGAATATAGTTCTAAAGATATATTTAATTGTGACGAAATAGGACTGTTTTAGAAGATGAAACTATATTAAACAATATTTAATGAATAAATATTAGGAAAGAAATAATCAAAGAATCATGTAATAATCCTACTCATATGCAATGCAACAGGAAGTGAAAGCTGACGTCTTTGTTCATACATAAGTAGAAAATCCTAGGGTTATCAAGAATATTGATAAAAGAACACTTTCAGTTGAATACTATTAGAACCAAAAAAGTTGGATATAAATTTCAATCTGAAACGATTATATAAAAAAATTCATTACAAAAATGAGAAAACAAAATCAGAAAATTATTCTTCTTGTAGACAATACTCTGACACACGCTCTTTATGAAACCACCTGTCTGACTAACATCACCATTTAATCACTCCCTCTAAACACTACTGCACACCTCCAACCTTGTGATTAAGGTATCATAAATAGTTTTAAGGTGAGAAATGTAATTGATTTAATAATTCTTTAGTTAAAATATAATTAACATTAATTTTATTTATACTTAATTCTAATTTAACTTATTTTAAGCATAATATCGAAAGCTTTATTTACAAAATTAGGTTAAAGCTTTTGATAAATTTAATGAATACCGTATCAAACCCTCTGAAATTGATATTAAAAAATATATAAAATATGTTACATAAGCATGAGATAATGTTACAAATAAAATAATTGAAAACTGTTGGGTGAAAATAGATATTTTATCTAAAGATAATCATGAAAATAAGGATGAAACTGGTAACAATATATTACTTGAACTTAAACAGTTAAAGAAGATGAAAGAAGTTCAAGTATTAATCAATAAGCTAGATTTTGACAATCCTTTTTTCGCCAAAGAATTTGTCAAGCATGATAAGTCTGAAATTACAGACGAAATGATATCTGATGAAGAAATTTTAAAAGCAGTTTTACCTGATCAAGAAGATGAAAGAGAGAAAGATTCTTTATCACTAATAATTACTTCTAGGAAAGTTATTGAGGCTTATGATAGAGTAATTTTATATTTGAAGCAGCAAGAAAAATCTTTTGGCATGAAAAAGAAAGAATTAAGATCTATTAAAAAGCTTAGAAAAGAAGCTTTAAAATAACAGGTTGTCTCTTCAAAACAAACTAATCGTAATAAATTTATTACTATAATAGAATAGTAATTTAGGATTACGCAATAATATTTACAGTTTTTTTTTTTACTTTTTACAGAATAAAATGACATCATAATCACAAGAAATTTTGATGTATTGACTAAATAACATCTCTGTAATTATGTTAAAATTTTGTTGAAATTTTGTTGAAATTGTATTGAAAAATCACATTGTTTTTTATTAATTTTTAACCAATTTTTGTTGAATTTGTGTTGAAATTGCTTATTGATTTTTTTGCAAATAATTTTATAATGATTTTTTATTTATCAGGTAATGATTTATTATTGTTGATCTATTCTAATTATTTGATGTATTATATTTATTAATTTGCATAAGTTATTTTTGGATTGATCTAATTTTTATAAATAATATAATGTATTATTATTTTGACTTTTTGTTTTTATATGAATCAGAATTTTCAATCACGAAGAGTTCTTTTTGTATTATTTCAATTATGAGTTTTACTTGTTATATTTGGATTGATCTAATTTTTATAAATAATATGATGCATAATTATAATACAATGCTTATATTATTATTTTAACTTTTTGTTTTAATATAAATCAGAATTTCAATTAAGATTGTATTATTTCAATCATGAGTAAACAATTTCACAAGATATCAAATCAAATGGATAAATTTATTTATAAAAGGAAGTATTTTTTACCATTGTATAATTTTTCACCTTTTGAAATTTAAATCAACTTTAAATCACTTTAATTTACTTCATTAAATCATATTTTTTTACAAATACAAAAATGACTATAAGAATCATTTGGGAAGATAATGAAATCGACTTATTAGTCGAGAAAAGAAGAAGGAGAAATGAAGAGTATCATATAAGATACAGAAGCAATAAGATAGAATTCTGGAAAATTGTAGTTTGATGAATCAATCAAAGATTTAATATGGCATATTCAACTTGCCAATGCAAGTTGAAATAGAGGAATTTAGTATAGGATTATAATGTAAATAAATAAATAAATAACAATATAATAATAAATATAATTTAACAGTATAATTAATATCTTTTAGGATTTTTGCAATTATCGAAATAGAGCGAGAAGAGATGGAAAGTAGACTTATACTATAGAAAGATTATACGATCTTTTCAGAACTTGATTCTAAAATAGGCTAGGTAATAATTAAAAAAGTTTAAATAATTTTTTAGATTTATATTAAATATATTTATTTTTTAGAATCGAGACACAAAACCAAAAACTCTTTCCCATCGATTACTTTTCGAAAATAAAATCTAAGAAAATAAAAACGTTTACCTTCAAAGTCCTATTATATTTTTGACTCTGTTAGTTAGTCTTATAGTTCTACAACAGCTCAAATACACTTTTAAAACCAGGGAAGAGTTTATTTTAGAAGTTACTTTTATTCACTATGGTCAGAAAAAACCAAAACAAACAAGCGTCAATGAAAAACAAGCACCGTTTCAACCCAACAGAACATCAATAAACTCTCAAGACACCAGTTGCTTCAACCTCTGGCTCTGGAGAATAGCTAGACCTGTACTTAGCTTCAGACGCTGCTCTTATCGAAAACTTTTTCAAACCACTAACTCCTACTCCCCCTAACGTCTTGGATAAGGACGAATACCTTCCCATAGAAGACGACCCCAATATGGAAATAGATCAAAATAAAGATTTCACAGTTATTACTTGTTCAACCCCATTTGCATGCGCAGCAACCATTCCCAAAAGCCCCAAGGACCTCCCCACTGCTACTATTTTGAAGATTGTTAATGCTCACTTCGTTCTTGACGATGCGTTCAGGAGGATTAACGTCCACTACGTTAACCTTGTTCGGTCGATCGTGATCTACTTCAATGATTAGCAATCTATAGAATTAGCCCTTAACGCGAAATTTCCCAATTTGGATATCAACCAGCTGGTTCAGTATACGACTTACAAAGAAAATATGTAGTTCCCTCAACGCATATTTCGTATTACCGATATCCACCTTAACCTCAAAAAGGAACAGTTCACCAACATATTTGCTAAATACGGCAAGATAGTTACTGTACAAATATTCACCAGAGATCTTTGGCAACAAGCTTACATCACTTATGAAGATCCTAAGAGTGTCGATCTCTTCCATACTCAATGGTCACGTTTTATCTACAACGATTGCGTCTGAGTATACCCAGCCTGCCTCACCTCAGAACAAGTTAAACAACGTAATTATTTTAGAATGAGACTCACTAATTTGCCCTTCAATACCTCTGCTAGAGACCTGCAAGATATTACCTTAGCTACTAAAGCTAAAGCCCTCTATATCCCTCGTTCAAACAACTATAAACCTTGACCTTTCGCAGTCTTTTACTTCGAAACAGAGGCAGACCTTAACAATGCTATTAAACAATCTTTTGCGTTTAGTGACAATGAACTCCAATGGTGTCTAGCTGATGCGAGATGTTGTCATAAATGTGGTTCTTCAGAACACATTGTCATGAAATGCCCCAAATCGTTCCATCAGTTAATGACGATCCTATTGATCAACCTAAAACTCCAATTTACAAGCTTCCCTCTGTTTAAAAACTATACAATCGCTTCAAACCAGCAGGATCTAGATCCTTGATCACGAGACACAATGACCGCTAATCCAACCACAACCGGTCACCCCTTCCCAAAGAGGGAAACAAACCTGCAACAGATAAAGGCAAAGCCAAAGACAAAAACTCTGCAGGTTCTTCGATTGATGACTCAGTTCATAATCCCAATAATAATAACAACACAATCAATGATAAGCTCAACAGAATCCTTAGCATGCTTACAGGTATGCAAAAGGCTATGTCTGATCTTGAAACTCGCATTGCTAAGCTAGAAAAGGCTCAATCAACTATCTATACCTCACCTTTCTCTTTACTGTCAAGAGACTTGAATAACGGGCCTATTGCGCAGCAATCTGCGTCTACCTCTACCCCCATAAAAGAGTTCGTATTGCCAATTCTTTTTCGGATGAAGATCTCAATAAGTCACCTGTTCCCATCGACCCTAAAACACAAGCAATTATTAAAGAACAAGTCTCTGTCATCGCTGAACAACAGAAACAACTACAGATCGTTAATGCTCAAATGCTCAAAATCATGGCCCAGGTGCAAAAACCATCCGGTTCCTCCTCACAATAATTTCACCCATTACCTAACTCACAATCATGATTAATAATAATACAAATATCAATAAAAATAATAATTACAACAATAAACATATAGAACAGTCCACCAACAATCAAATTAATTCAAAAGGCACACCTACTATATCTTTTGTTACCTATAATGTAAATTCGCTTCAATGTTCAATTAAAAACTAATTTATTAACGATACATTCACAGATCTTAATACAGATTTCGTAGGTCTTACTAAAACTCGACACAAATCTGACCAATCTTTTCGTTATAAACACAACCTCGATTACACTTCTTTTTGGAACACCCGTCTTAACTCACATGCTGGAGTTGGCATTCTTGTTAAAAAATCCTGGGCTGTTTACATCCAAAAAGCCTATCTGAATAATGATCAATTTATCTACATAGACTTGTATTTATCTGGATATACCAAATTTCGCATCTTCTGTGTCTATTTACATGCTTCAACTGAATCTAATATCAAGACGGAATGGCTCAACCTACACAAATTAATCATCAAACATATTTATGACAGCATCAGAGCGGATTTCAGAACTGTCATCCTAGGGACTTCAACGCGAATCTCAATACCTACTGGTTATAAGTTAACAATGGCAAAGCCTTATACTGGCAAATAGACTTTTACAAACAGCTCTTCACATTAAACTTCCTAGACCTTTATGATGTTTGTCATGATACACCTCAACCCACATACCATTCAGGCTCACGTAGTTCAAGAATTGACACCATTTTTGTCTCACCCAACTTTACTTCAGAATGCTTTTATTCATACTTAGATCAGCCAGTCCTCTACTCGTCTGACCATAAGATCATTTTCACGATATTCGCTGATTATCATATGCAATCAAATGCTCGAGGTCGTACCTTACAAAATAAATGACAAGTTCCCAATTTAAGAGCTATGAACTCATCCAAATAGAATGAATTCATTGCGCACACCAATTTTCATTATAAATGTCATAACCTAGATCGCCTCTCAAACCTTCCCACCAACAGATGCAATATGAACACCCTATGGATAGATATTAAAGCTGCTATCCTAGTTGCCAATAGATGTGTCATACCTCAAGTTTGGATTTCCTCACAACAAAGAGATAAACGACCTTTTGATCAGCCCCCCTCTTTCATTGCAGCCAAGAAAGTTCGCTCATTCCTGTTTCGTTTTAAAGACTCATTTTTACAAACAAACCATTGGCCTGAACCTCTCGAATGGTCCCATATCAAGGATAATATGGATAAGCTGATCGCAGAATCGAAACTTCCTACGTGTTTCTTTCCTTCCTCTCTACGAATTGATAATATCAATGATATCAAATTAAAAATTAAGGATCTCTACAAATCTTTAACAGCATTAGCTAAGATCGAAATACAAAAAATAAAAGAATCGGCTATCAAGTCCTTTATAGACAAGTGATGTGACAACCTGCAAGATGACTCCTCTAAAATGATTGCCTCTATCTTGAATCAGAAGAAACGATCCATAGTGCTTGATCGACTGCTTATTACAGACAAGAACTCAGACAATAAACGTTTTACCATCGAATCAGAGGAAATCAAGAGAGCCACAATTGATCATTTTCAAAACTTTGCTGTCCCTTCAACCCTTATGTATCCTATGCCTCCCAGATAGTCTGAGCAATATAAACTTAAGGACTATATTAATGATCAATACTATTCCAACCTCATGCAACCTCCCACATATGATGAATGGCTTGCTGTCCTTAAAACATTTCCCAATAATAAAGCAGCTGGTCCCTCTGGTATCACCAATAAAATGATTGCTCACCTTGGAGATAAGCTTCAGTGACTTCTTTGGAAACTCATCTGCATATGCTTCACAATAGGTAACATCCCCAACGAATGAAAAATCGCTCACATATATCCATTTCCAAACCCATGAAATGGGAATGTGACATAACCAAAACCAAACCCATTACACTACTTAAAATCACGCGTAAAAGCCTTGTTAAGATCATTACAATAGACTCTTCTGAATATTAGCCAACCATAACATCCTCAAGGGAGGAAACTTCGCTGGATTGCCAGGATCAACAGAACTACCTATAAAAATTATCATATGTTATTAGAGAATGCTATCGAGAATAATAAAGAAATTTCAATTCTACTGCAAGACCTTTCTAAGGCTTATGATCGCATAGATTTGTTTTACCTTTGTTTCATCCTAAACAGAATCAAAGTCCCTAAGTTAGCTACTGAACTCATCATAAACCTCTTTACCTCAAGAAGAAACGCTATATTTACCGCACAGGGAACCATTGACTTATATGATGTTAAGATAGGTATTAACCAAGGAGAAGTTATTTCCCTTTAGTGTAGTATATCTACCTGGATCCGTTATTCTGTGAAGTAGGCTCCCTAAATAAAGGATATACAATTGATCATATTTGGATTTCTGACATCACCTCCATGAATACCAGCACTATATCAGCCTTCGTTTCGTCACTTGCGTTTATGGACGATACAAACTGGGTGGCTAGTTCCAAACAAGATCTAGAAGAAATTTTATAAGTTGCAAATGAATTTTATAGTCTCACCAGATCTGCACTCAACAAAGACAAATCAAAACTGTTGACGACCTGCTATGTTGATGTCCTCCCTGTTCCTATCAAATTTGGCTCAACCACTATTGGTATTACCCCTGAAGAAGGATCAGTACAGTTTCTAGGTGTGTGGATTAACAGTCAGAGAGCTCAATCATTCATCAAGAAGTAGCTCACGTTCGATGTGAACTGTTTCGTCACCTCTATGAAATATAAACTATTAATGGACAAACAACTATCGTATATTATTAATATGGTTTTGTGTCTCCTGCTAGAGTATCGTATGCAGCTAATACCCCTTTCAAAAAATGAATGTCATAAAATTTTCGCTCCCATACGTTCACTTTTTAAACATAAAAATAAATTTGCCCTTACCCTTCCCAACACTCTTTTGAACTTCAAACAATTTTATAACTTAAGCGACCTCTGGTCACTGCAAATCAAATCCCTTTCAACCACTCTTATTTACTAATTTAATAACTCATCCCTTTATAAGAACATCTCTTTAATTCGACTTTACCAATTACAGTCAAGCAATGTTCTTATTACATCCTTCCTAAATTATTGGCCACATTCTTTCAACAAAAGTTCACATAGAAACTTAATTGATGCCTCCCTTTCCCTTATTAACTCTTCATCCTCAAAACTTTCTCTTAATGTTTCCCCTCTTCTCATGAATAAAATTACTGGAGGCATCCAACTTATCACAAAAATCTTTTCTAGTAGTCTACTGAAACAATATAACAAGATTCTCACCAACCATAACTTATATTTTCTAGATCAACTAATCTTTTCCTCAGGTCATCATTTAATTACTACTTCTGATTTCCTTCTCAGGGATTTTGACTACCAGTCAAAAAGATTTGGTTTATTTAATTTTTTCTATAGATTAGATAACATTGTTTTAGAAAGTCACGTATATAGATTGATCAAACCAGCATTCAGACTAGCTTTCCCCTTACCATGTTACAAAACCATTTCTCAAACGTCCACCTTAAATAGCCAAATAAAAGAAATAGTATCAACTTGGGACACAACGCTTAATGATCTAACCTTCAGAAAAATTATAGCCGATGTCTCAAATAATAGCCATCTCATCTGTTACCATTTCACCCACAACATCAATCATAATAACGTTTGTCAGCTTGTTAAATACTCTGGTTGTCCTCTCAGCAGACAGACCATTTCATCTGGATGTTGCATCATTAGTATTCCTAATGCCTTGGTCTACTTAGTTCAGACCATTTCTAAGCAATCACATACTGTCAAGAATCAACCCAAATAATCATTTAAGGAAATCTCTCGTATCACTAATACAATCTTTCACAAATCATATAATGACCCTTCTCTAACAATTCCGCTCACTGATAACATCATTGATCTTCTTATTCAACCATCGATGCACTCATTCGAGCTTAAACAATTGCAATCCACCTTTATCGGTGCAATAGCCTTAACATTTTACACAGATAGCTCCTTAATAGAACCTCGGATGGACAACTGTAAAATGAAATTTGGTTGGATTTGCTTACACTCTGACAATGGTCCATTTACCTTCAAAGCCTCACTCACAAATTGGCACTCTTTTACACGAGCTGAAATGTATGCTCTCCTTACTGCCCTCATAGTATCCTCAAACAATGCAGTGGTAGACATCTACCTAGATAGCCAGGCAACAATTTATGGTTTTAACAAATATGTGCTCTCCAACCATCTTTCTCTGAAAAAGCTTAAAAAAGTTCTCAATTATACAATCTGGAGTATTATCCAATACATCACTGATCACCTTAACCTCCAAATTTCACGTTACAAAATCAAAGCACATGCTGGAAATTATTACAATGAAATAGCGGACAGATTAGCTAAAGATGAATGCAATACACCTCCTCTATCCTTGCTACTTAATAATGTCTCCTCATTAGATCTCTCATTTTGCTTTGATAATATTCCTATTGAGGTCTCTATTAAAGGTTTTTTCAAGCAACTCTTTACCACACAAGCTTTTGGCAACTTTCTGGATTTGAACAGAAATGATAAACTCAGAGTACAGTCAGACCTCTATATAGTCACACAATTAGTTCTACCAAAATCAGTGATTATATAAAGATGTGACTGTAAAAAGGGTACCTTTATATAATGCACAACTATATGATAATCAAATATATAGTGACTATTTAGAAGTTAAATTAGTATTATTAGCTTTATAAGTAAAATTTATCATGATATTTTATTTATTATTTAACCAATATACTATTTTTATTAAATCATGTGA
>CAJVPQ010000550.1:0-26143 GCA_910591825.1 Funneliformis caledonium
ACCTATTTGGTTTGATATGATTAGCAATATCACAGTTAATTCAAAAGGTGAAAAACTGTGCATCTTTGAGTAATAAGTAATGAAAAGAATCAGTTTACTGTAGTTTTGATGTATCGCAGATGAGAACTGATTTATGGAATTTACTAAAAAGAAAAGCAAAAAAAATTTTATTGTATTTATAGTTTTTTATTCATTTTTATAGATGATATTAAATTATCATCTATCTGCATTTTTAAAGAAAAACAGATGTCACAAGAAGAACAAATTTCTTTTAAAGTAATAGTATAGTTTTAAAAAATGTATAGATGAATTCTGATCTGTTAAAAAAGTATGTAGTTTATCTTAATAATGCAAAAACTAACAATATTCTAGCAATATTAGTGTATAATTTATTTAGAGATTATATTGAAGAATTGGTAAAATTAAAGTTTTGTAAAAGTAGATATAATTTAGTGATTATTTTAAGTGAATTGACTAGCATTTGCTAACCACTTGATGTTACGATCAATCAAATTCTTTAAACAAATCTGATAAGAGTGAAGATGATAGAAAAGATAAAAGTAGATATGAAAGTATAGATGAGAGCAAAGACGAAAATAAAAATAAGAATTTGAATATTATATATATTAATAGTGATTGTGATAGTAATGATAGCATTAATGATAATAATAATATTAATAGTGATTAAAGCAATAGCATTTAAAATTTATTGAAATAAACATTTTTACAATAAGTTATATAATATATATATGAGTGCTGAAATAATAAATAATAATTAGATTTTAATTGAATAAATTGTGAGGATACTTATTTTTAGATACTAATAAATCTTGGTGATGCTTATTTTTAGAAAGTGTTTATTTTTAGAGGAATACGATACTTGATATTATTAAAAATATAATGAATTATATTAATAAATTATAATTTTATTTTTATCACCTTTATTAATGATTTTAATAATTTTTTATCTTTATAAATTAATAATAAAATTTAGTATTTGATATAAATATTATATAAATAATTATTAAAAATATTTTTTTTTAATAAAATATACTTAGTTCTTATTTATATTTTAATTTTAATTAAATTTATTATAATTTGATAATTCTGAAAAAATCTTATTAAAAAATCTAAATATTTATTTTAAAGACTAAAAATTTGTAAAATTTATTAAATTATCTTAAAATCTAAATTTTATTAAATTGAAAAATTTTTAGGAAAATCAGATTCTGAAAATTTTTTTGATTAAAATTAAGATCTTATTATATTTTAATCTAATAACTTCAAAAACTAAAATGTAATAAAAATCAAAATTTTTGTTAAAAAATTCCTAAAATCTGTTTTTCTAGCAAGCTTTTCAATTATTAATCTATAAAATTTTATAGTATTATTTTAAATTAATTATTTATAATTTTTATTTTAAATTTCTATAAAGATAACTTTTAAAATATTTTTAAATAGATAAATTTATTAATATATTTTTATTTAACATTAATATTTTTTATTTATATAAAATATAAAAAAATCCTTCTATTTTTTTAAATTTAGTAAAAAAAAAAAAATTAATATGATATTAACATTTATATAAATAAATCATTTTTTTTTGTTGCAATAAATAAAAAGAAATATTTTACCAAATTTCTTTAACATTTTAAATATATTGTATAATTCTATTAACTTTAGCATTTTATTATTTTATAAATTATTTATCTTTTATCAATATTAAATAAAGAATTATCAATTTAAAGATATAAATAAAATTGGTAAACTAGTTATTTATGTAATTTTTTTAATGTTTTAGGTTTAATAATCTTTAGAGATTTAGGTAAATTTGGTAAGCTAGATATTTGAGTAGATTCACAGTTAAGAGTTTTTAAAGAGTTAGATAAAGTTGGTAATATAGTTAAATCTGTAAAGGAGTAGTCGAGTATCATTAAGGAGTTAGGTAAATTTGGTAAGCTAGTTATTTTAGTACTATAGCAGCAGAAATCTGTTAAGAACTTAGGTAAATTTGATAAGATAGTGATTTTATTACTATAGCAGTGGAGAATTTTAAGGAGTTAGATAAATTTAGTAAGCTAGTTATTTTAGTATTATCGTAATAGAGTTCTACTAAGGAATTAGGTAAAGTCAGTAATCTTTTAATTAGAGTTCTATAGCAATAGAGAACTGTTAAAGAATTAAGCAGGTTTGGTAATCTAGATATTTTAGCACTATAGCAGCGAAGTTCTATTAAAGAATTAGATAATTTTGGTAAACTAGTTATTAGAGTTTTATAGCAATGGAGAATTGTTAATGAGTCAGGTAAATTAGGTAATCTAGTTATTAAAGTTCTATAGCAATGGAGAACTGTTAAAGAATTAGGTAAAGATTGTAATCTAGTTAATTTAGTAGAATAGTAGAGGAGGTCTGTTAAGGAGTTCGGTAAAATTGGTAAACTAGTTATTAGAGTATCTGTACATCTGAGCTTCGTTAAGGAGTTTGATAATGTTGATAAGTTTGTTATTTCAGTATTATAGCAGAGGAGAGTTGTTAATTTTCGATATCTTTATAATCCTTCCGAGGTGTTAAATATCTCATCTTTATTAGCATCAGTAATTTGTAATTTATCTGTAGTATCATCGTAAATAATATCTGATATTTCATTATTTGATTGAATAATTTGAGATATATCTCTATGCAAAGAATTATTATTACTTGCAGAAATATCAATATTAAATAAATGAAGTTATTATTATTCTAATAATCGAGAATTTGATTCATAATTTTATATTTTTAATATTTTCAGATAATTCTTTATGTAATAAATTATAAATATTAGAAGAAGCATTGACACTATTTCTACTAATTTGTTGTTCTGGTTGAATCGTTTCATCATCGTAAATAATATCTGATATTTTATCATTTGATTAAATCATTTGAGCTTCATCTCTGTGTAAAGTATTATTACTTGTAAAGACATCTATATTATTCGAATTAAGTTATTGTTCTTCTAATTGAAAATAATTATCCGCATTAAAATTTTGAATTTTTAGAGATAATTCGCCTTATAATAATTATTAATACTGAAAGAAATATTAACGCTCCTACTAAGTTGTAGTTCTAGTTGAATATTAGATTTATCATTATTCATTTGATCATTATTATCTATGATATCTTGTAATTTCTTAGCTATTAAACTCATGACCAGACGATTGTCTGGCTTATTATTCTAGCACTCTAAAATCATATAAAAATTTAAAAATATTATTATCTTTCATTGTTGTAATTATAATTTATAATTAAATTTATAATATATTTACCTGTATAAATGTTTACATAATCTCCGGATATATCAAGAATGACCTTTTCTCTCAAACCTTATAAAATTTTTAAAGGTAAATCAAAGTCGTATTGTTTATCTTCAACATGAAAAGGTGGACGACCACTGGAAATTTCCCATAAGAGCACGCTAATACTATACATGTTACTTTTTTCATTTATTGTGTATTATCGCAATGCATTGTCACTTTTATTTTTTTCATAAAAGACTTTTAGATCAATATATGAAATTACTCTAAAAGTTTTAATTGTTGTTTGGTTGCTGCTTCAATCCTTTTCGATAAGCCAAAGTCAGCTAATTTAATAGTACCTTTAAGAATTAATATATTGCTAGAATGCTATTATAAATATATGTTATTAATTATTTATTTAATTATTAAATGACAATATTCATAATAAACAAAAATAAGAATATTCGAATTATTAGTATCTTGCATTTTGATTGATTTAATTTTTTATCTAGTGAATGATAAAATTCTTAGAGAAAAGCAAGAAGACTTAGTAAATCATTATTGTAACGTTAATCAAATTAAAATTTTAAGCCACTGGAATACATAGAAACCTTAATAAATTCTTGTAAAATAAATAAGAAAATTCGTCATTAACTGCGTAATCTGCAAGAAAGATTTTTTTTTGAAGTTCTGCATATTCTCAAAATTTTTTTTTTTAAAAAAAGACAGAGAATTACAAACATGTATGTTGGTTAAGTGTAATAGATTTATTTATCTAATATATATGTATCTAATGGATCCTCATAAAAATTTTTTTTAAAATGTGTTTTTTTAAAAAGTTGATCAAAAAATTTATAACTAGTACAAGTGATATATTTGGCATCCTTAACCTTAAAAGAGGGTGTAGACCTTTATCCTAAACTGCAACTGTATATGTCACGTAATATATACTTTAAAAATATTTATTTATACATGGGTTAAATAATAAGGGTTTACATCTCCTCCCTAGGTTAAGAACGCTCTTATATATTTACTAGTTTTATATTTATGAGATTTATGTTTCAAAACAGCAGAATTAAACGGATATGGATCTTCATACAACAACATATAACAACAAATCAATCACATGATAAAAAAGGCCTTTCTCATTTTAGATTTTTATTTTCAGATTATCAATTTCAGTATTTTGATTTCTCTTTAAAATATTATATCGCTATTTAATATAGAAATAATAATGAGATTATTTATATTCAAAATATATTCAATCAATCAGCTAATTCTTTTGTTTACTTTACGAGAAACTTTCTAATAGTTTCATCATTCATCATAAACATTTTTCTAATCTTACATTGTTTGTTAATTTGTGAAAAATTTTCTGGTCAAATTTTCCAAGTTTGTTTTCATAAGCAAGCAGTAGCGGCAGTGGTCCTTCTTTTTTAAAAAAAATTTTAATTTCCTTTTTTTTTTACAAATAAAAAATTCACCTTATACTATATTTACTACAATCTCTGATCTTTTCATTAGCGATGCAAAGTTTAACAATAAAGTTATACTTTCTATTATAACTTGATATCAATCTTGATAAAATCAAACGTATCATGCATTTTTTTGTTTAAAACAACTATGGCAGTCTGAAAGGTGTTGTTAAACCTAAACACTATATCATTAGGATAACAAAGCTTATTTGCTAACAGGAAGTTTAAGTTATAAACTATGAAAGAAATAAATATGAATTTATTTAAGTTGAATGGTCAGGTCATCTTTATTGATGATTTATGTTTTAAGAAAATAAATATTGGCAAAGATATAGTTTTATGTTGTTAAGATTATACTTTATTAATTGTACAATAGAAACATATTAGTTTATCAAGGCAATAATATAGGATATTTATATAAAATATAATCATAAGATAAGGATAATAAATATAATAATGAAAGTAAATATAACCATGAAAATAAATATAGTAAATAAAATAATGATAAATATAATAATAAAGAAAATAAATATCACAACAATAACTGTGATAGCAGTGAAAATGATGATCATGATTTTCCTGGTGATTATTGGTGACATTAGTTAATGTAGTCATCTAGTGATGCAAACAGATTATCACTAATAGTGGCTGACGAAAGACAATGAAAAGAAGTGGTTAAAGTGTGAATCATTGAAAATTTGCACAAAAATCTTGAAGAGAATTACAATGTTTATATGGTGAGAACAACATTGAAAAATTACCTGCTGCCTCGCCAATCTAACTCCATTGCCGCAAAAGCACATCATCATCCAGCATGGGTCACAATAGCTAGAATTTCACATATTGAAATACGGGACCATCCTGATGGTCATTATTGTCTTGCATCTGTTAAATGCGCAAGACAATTTGCCACTGTCTTTACTGAAAATTCTGTCATTATTTTCCAAGATGATAAGGTGAAGATAGGATTTAAAGTACCTGTCGTAGGTCAGACATTTTGCACGTTACAGTCAGTTCATGAGCCTGTTAGTGTGGCCGATCATGATTTCCCTTTAGGAAATAGGCAAAAATTAATTCTATCAGTTTATCTTATAATAAAACCAAATGAATCAAATGATGATTTACGAACGGGACAACTTACCATTTTTGTACGTCATCAATGGTCCCTTGGTACATCTTCACTCACACACATGCAAGACCTCGAAAGCTTTACCCTAGATCCTAAATATAATGATATGTTGAAAAAAATGAAGAAATTCGACCTATTTGGGTGTTATTAGTAGATGGAAGACTGGATGAGAACCCAAGACATTTAAAAACATTAAATCTTATTATCAACTTTTCAAAAATTTGATTTGGATTATCTGACTATACGAACATACGCCTTAGAACAGTTCAAATATAATCCCGTTGAAAGGGAATGGCAATACTGTCTGAAAAATTGGCAGGTGTCATACTACCAATTGATCATTTTGGATCTCACTTAAATTCACAAGGCAAAGTGATTGATCCAAAGTTAACCCTTTGAAACTTTTGATATGCTGGAGAATCACTTTGCAAAATTTGGCGTCGAGATTTGATTTTTGGAAGAAGTGTAAATGCACAGTATATCGAAGAGCTTACTAATCCATTCAAAAATCTAGAGTTTAAAGGCACAGACAAAGAAAAAGTGAAACAAAAAAAACAAAAAAAAAACAAGAAAAAGGAAATGACTCACTGGAATGTTTTATGCCATGGTTATAGATTGAAAATCACTGCAACTTATATTAATATTCTCTTGACATTAAACGTTACATTAATGCAAGCTATTGTAGACCTTTTCATGCAAAAGAAGCCACAGATTTCCTTTTTTTGAATAATGGTTTTTTGCCTTCAGTTACAAAATCTAAAGACAGACATTACACTAATCCTATACATTTTCTTGAATATTACGATTTCTTGAAAATTCTCAGGTACGATTTGCATTGCCCATTTCTTAACCAAATAACCTATTCGCGTCTTTATAGTTCTATGTGTAATAAGTACTTTCCAACTCTTACTTATTTGACAAATCATAAAAGAACTATGCATCCTGCCAGCCGTGAATGACCTAAGGGAAAATCCAAAGAACATAATTCAAGAACCCTTGACAATTTCTCTCTTCTTCCATCATAACAAAAGCGCCCTCTTCTTGACGAAACGAGTTTAAGAGAATACATGTCAGATAAAGAATGATCTATTTTTTTTATGTTATATAATAACTGTAATACAATAAAAGTATAATATAATAATTATAGTTATATATATTATCTAAGCCACCGATATCACGTGATTAATATTAGTATGTATAACCTAAGATTCCCTGCTACCTCCCTATCTCTAAAATATTAGGTAATATATGTCATTGCCTTACGTTGTGTAAAAAATATTAAAGAATAACCTCACAAATTAGAGATTATTATATTTTAATACAGAGTCTCATCAATGGTTTATACCTTCAATTTCAGTTGTATTTATATATTAACTATATTAGAGATACAACATCATATAAATATTTGAGATTTCTTATAAATGTAATAGAGAATATATAGTATATTTAGTCTTTATCAGATTCACAATTTCTTAATAATATAGATAAATGAAATAAAGCATTGTTATTAAATTTTTATTAATTTATATATTTAAATCAAATTTTATAACATAAGCGATGAGGGTGATAAAAAGGTAATAAATATATTAATAAATACTTTTGATGTTTTACTTATAAAATAAAATTCATTTTACCTGAATAGATTTTCATTTGTACTTAAACTTTAAATCACATAAGTAATAAAATTTTATTTGAAATCTGTAAAATTTAATAACTTTAATAAGTAGTTGTTGAATTAAAGAATCTATACTGTGATCTTAAATAAGTATTTTTAAATAAGACATCTATTTGAAATATAAATTGAGTTTTAAATATTAGAATAGTTTTTTCAGCAAATATTAAATATTGAAAAATCAATAATCATATTTTTAATAAAAAGAGCACATACTGATCCTAATATAAAGTCAGCAGAGGATTCTTTTTAAGCAGAAAGAAAAAAGTTTATAATTTATTATATGTTATTCAAATATTTCTATTTTTTATTAGAAATCTTATTAATAAATTATCGTTTATTTAAATATTTTATATTTTATATATTATTAGCATTATAAACTCTATGAATATCAAATTTACTTTGACAAAAATTAAAATTTAAGTATTTTCAGACCTTTTGAATAATTTTACTTAGACTATAAAAGATGATTTACTTAAACTAAAGTGTAAAAATAATGCAAAATATTAAAAAAGTAAATTTGTATATAATTAGTATTATGAACTTTACGAATATCAAACCTATCTTAACAAAAATTGATATTTAACTAATTTTGAACTTGCTGAACAACTTTACTTAAGGTATTTTTATATATTTTATTTAATCAAAGTTTTAAATTTTACCTGAATAAAAAAAGTAAGAGAATTTTTTTTGCAAAAAATACTATCAAAATTTTTTCTATAATCTAAAATGTACAAAATTGTGATAATTAAACAAGCATTTTATATTTGATTTTTTTTGATATGTTTTTTTTTTTTTTTTTTTAAAAAAAAAGATCAGATTGATTACAGTATTTATAAATATATAAAATTTTATAACACAAAAAACAAAAAGATTATTAAACTGAATATCTGAAATATGTGACACAAATAATAATTTTTATGCTAAAGATAATTTTAATAAAATAAAATGGATTAACAAAGATTAGCAAAATCAATAAAAATATATTTTATTTAAAATATGATAGTTAAATTTAACACAATACAAAAGTACCACTAGAAAGCTTAAATCTCATATTTATTCTTATAATAATATAGTAGCATAGCTATAGCTGCAGCTGTAGTTGTAGCTGTAGCTATAGCTTATAAAATAGCTATATAAATTTCAAATATATTCATGAGATACAATACCAAAATCAATCAGAATATATAGAGATTGCTGTAGATCTATACAATCAAAAACAAATTAAGCAAATAAATGCAGAAATGATCATCAAAAATTCATATTATCAAAAGTATACCTATGCCAAATAATATCAAATTTTACCCATTCACACTTTTGTGTCTTCGATGTGATGTAGCTAACAAAGATTTTTATTATATATGGAAGTGCTCTGTAGTTAACTATTAAATAAAATCCATTATCAATCAATCAAAAGAATACCTTAGGTTAATTACCAATGTATTAGATTGAAAAATTGAGCAGCTTAACTATTGGATGCTTTGCTCATATAACTCCTTTATTTTTTGCTCTTATCAAAAGAATCATTTCTGCTCTTTTGTACAACTTCATACACAATAAACTGCTGTTCTATTCTTTAACTTCTGCTACTTGTTCTTCTTTTATGCACTTTATTTTTAAAGTAACCTATACAGTTTGAAAAGAACAATGCTCGATTATCCATGATTTTAAGACTAACTCTAACATCAATCTTCAATTTAAAATAAATTACTTCATTTTTTCAGGTTATACTTTTGATACTATCCCATCTTTCCCTTCTGCTAATAATAATCCAATTGTTTCTATGATGCAATTAAGATTCCACTGGTCAAATTTTTGATGTAGTAATGACCACGCCCTCATTGGTTTTATTTACCGGAAAGTGATAAGTCTTAGCTTAGGTTAAGTTTGATTTTGGGGAGTGCAGGGTCAGTCTTCTTTTTTTAATCCTAGATTAGTATAAACAAGATTTTTGTGATTTTTTCTTGATCTTGTAATTTGTTTATTTTTTATTTTCATCTTATATTTATCATAATAAAGATATTGCGAAACTACCGCACTTTAAAAAAAAAAAAAGCCAAATAATATCAAATTTTATGTTGATCATTTCTAAAATCCAATTTTAGATTTATTTGATTGATGTTACACTTATTTAGGATACCAAAAAATAAAAAATAAAAATAAACGCAAGTGGTAGTAACATATACTAACCAAATCTCATCATTTTATTCATTTTTAGTACCTTCGATCTTGTTGTAGGACGTTTTGGTTTTGTACTTCATCACATTTGCTTAGAATTTCGTTTCAGAATATTTTGAAAAAAATTCCAAAACTAAATTCGAAAAATTCTAACAAATTATCAATATATTGGAACAAAGTTTTTTTGAGTATGTGAAATCTTATTTATCACATAATATTCGTCACCGGCTAGAAATCACGTGGGTAAAATAGTTTGTGACCAATGACATAATTTTGACGAATTACTAATCATATAAGTTTTATTTTCTATTTATATATTGACCAAACGCGATAAAACTTGTATGATCTCGACAAAAATCAAACTAAAGTTGCAAAAAATATAAAAAATATTTAAAACTAAAACGAAGGTATCTTCAGGTAAATTTTTTTTTTATCACATTCTGAACTTATTTTGCATTTCAGAAAGTTAACGTGCTAACGTGTGTCAACTATCTATGTAAACTATGACAACTCACCCACAGAAATTAACATGTCCATCCCGAAATCCTAATCTCGAAGTAGAGTTTAACAAACTAAACTTAAATAAAACACTCAAGGACACATCCGTTAATACAGTATCTTCGGTCGACAAGATGGGTATAGGATCTAAATCTGAAACGGCTGCTGAAAGTACAAGCAATGATAAAGTTGAAGATCAGGAACTTGAAAACTTTGCTGAAAAACTAGATATCAAGCAATTCGCAAAAAATATCGACGAAATAAAGTAATTCTATAGTATGTAATAAATCTGATCCAGCTTTGATCTTAAAAATACAAAATATTGACAATACTCATCTTTGCTAACGTATCCTTTGTTTAGAATTTGCTGGTCCCAATTTTATTTGGCCTTCTACTATGAATGTTTATGCACGTCGTGAAGTTTTCGATTTTATAATTCTCCCCGATTGGGAAGACAGGGGGGAGGAACTCGCTAAAAATACTATTGCGTATCGTGAACTGCTCGATACCAAAGCTTTTGATTCTTCAAAAGGTAGCCATGTATTGATTATCAATGGGAAATTAATCAAGTATGGAGATAATGACCTTTCCTATGATGAATATGATGAACTGCAGAAAGAACATCCCGGAAGCTTTTACGTCCCTATTATTGAAAGATTTGTTATGGTGCGAAAATATTGACGATGTTAATCGCAAAGAATGGCAGGTTTGTGATTCAATTTATTTACATAAAAGGTCATTGACAGATATTGAAATGATATCTGTTAATGCTCTATTGACACCTTTGGGAGTACTTTTGCCAAACATTAGGTGAGTATTTGCCCTTCGAAACTCAGTAAATGCAAGAGATGAAGTTAAAGTGTCAAATGTGGAAAACAACTTCAGAATGATAGCTGAGACAACGATTGCATAGTAGCGTTGAAGGTTGGAAGTGTACAAGGATCACTCAAGTTTCAAGACCTTGGTTGATATGCATTGGCGATGGAACTAACTGGTCCGACTGGGTCAAAACTAAAGAGATTTACTCATGGGCACCCAATTCCCCAGCTGATATCACATGTGGTCTAATCGGTTACGATGTACTAAACAGAATTCCTCATTTCAAACCCTATATGAAACCCTACATATTTTTTAAATAGGATAACGTCTTCGATCAACTACAACAAGTATACGACGAATGAATTATTTTTTCTTCGATGGCTTTATATGTGAAATGAACGAACGCTAATAACAAATCAGTTAGTGAAATTTTATATAGGGATGGATAGTTGTCTATAGCTAGGCTTTAATTTGTATTCGCTTATACATATTGATTATATTATATTAATTGCTATACTCGTGCATATTAATTGTGCAAAAATATATTTTTTATCGTGAATGATTTAATGATTTATAAAATATCTTCTTCCTGCAATCCTTTTCATTTTTTTGTAATATTTTTCTAATTAAAGTCTTTGGATGAATTTTAAAATTTTTTGTTCTTGCAATTTCTAATTAAATTTCTTTTAGGAATGAATTGATTGGTGATATTTACGGTGTAAAAAGTTTGACGGATTTTTTACATGAGTAATGGTCTTTTTTTATATAGGATCCGGTTTAACGATATAGGAGCTTGCCATACACGATCAAAAAACCGCATCATGAAAATCGGGTCGATATTCGCAACGATAAACTGAGGGATTACATTATAAACGTTGGAAATTTGAGAAAGAAATAACCTCATTTCACATGATATCGAGTCCAACTTCTTTGGAAAAGTCAGTCAAATTTGTTATATTATTTAGTCCGTACTCCTAGTTATTATGTTAAAACTTATTACATTTGATTTGACAGCTTTTACATTTTATATCTTTTCTTAAAGTGTAATTTTCTCATCTGTAAAACAGAACCATTTATTATATAACCATAACTTCGTTCTAATTATCGTATATAAGCAACGTTTTAAATTACCCCTCATTATCATCACATTTAATCGTAATATTATAGTAATATTCAAATTCTGAAGAGAACTCTTGGTATTTCACTGGAATAAAAAAAAATTCAAGAATTAAAATAAAATATATAATTTAATCAACACAGAATCATTATATACTCACAAAATTTCTATGACAAATTATTGAATTTATTGTTTGAAGGAGAATCGTAATTATAGTGATTAAACCTATCATTATTATAAAAAATGCATCAAGTTAAACATTATTTTTGTTCAAACATAATAATGAACGAATTAATCTTACCTAATACAAACACTACTTGGAACCATGAATCATGTTGAATAAAGTATTTAAACCTACATAAATGTTCATTTAATAAATTATTTGAACAGTGATTATAGATATTTTCGATGATATAATAAAGTTCGTAAGCATTTCCGATATATATAATGATCATTAAATTATGTGACTCGTCTCTAATCTAGGTAAATAAAATCACAACTTAAATCAATGAAATGAATGATCAAAAATACATATTTTTTTTTCAGAGTAAAACAAATCACATTACCGCTTTAGGAAAGAATGAAACGTATAATTGAAGAATTAAAAACCAAGGAATTAATTCATAAAAAGATATTATTTGATCGTTTCCAAATGTGTAATTGAACCCATAAATTCTTACAACTTTTTTAAACCATATTGAAAATGATATGGTTCCAAAATTTACCGTTTGGGCATGCATAAGAATTAGATTTATTTGATAGGTTTTATACATTCCTATTAAAATATACAGTTAATTAATTTTATATTAATGCAACCATTAACTCTTTAATTCTTACTTTTAATTTGATCTTTTTTTGTGATTTTTTTCAAATCATTTATTACTAGCCAAATCCTTAATCAAAAAAAAATATACAAGGTAAGATTTTAAATTAATCAATTTAAATAAAATTATATAATTGAATAATATACTAACATACCTCCTTTTCCACATAATAATGACTAAGATAATGTAACATATAGTAAATAATGAAAATAAAATAATCCAAGCAACAAGGTAAATAAATAAAAATTCCTTCATATATTTCATTCTTTCATCCTGTACTATAAAATTAAGACAAATGACATTCTTATAACCCAGAATAGTTCTTAAAAAGATTAATACAATTGCACTAATCATAATAATTCTAAGAAAAAAATGTATGATGCCATGTAATATAGATCGTTGTTGTATCTATATAAATAATTTTTTTTAAGTTAAAATGGCAAATATCAGAAATAAAAAATAAAGTCATTTATAGCATACAGTTACAATTCCGGATATCAAATAATAAATTTAAGGAAATGATACAAGCAATATTCTTAAAGTTTGTAGATTACTAACAAAATAGGCGCTTGAAATGACAATTATGAACCATTCGAGGATAAAAGAAAAAATATATAATTTCTCAACAAAAGTGTAATTAGTTAGAAACGCACTACGCCTAAATTTTAGGAAATTCTCCATTTCTTTTTTTTTATTTTTTACAATTTTAAAGAATTGCGTAAATTAGTTAATTTATAATTGAGGAAATTTCATTTAACAATGACGATCATATCATTCAAACTAAACTAAATATGATCCACTAGACATTAAATTTTAGTAATTTTGCAGCCCATTATCCGAAATGGGCATTTCAGATATCCCAAATCGGAATGCTTAATTGGGATATACCAAATGCGAAGAATGCGCTTGCCACAAATGAATCATTTCGGATATCCCAATGACCACTTCAGGATTTATTAAATTTTCTAATTGCATTTTAATTTTATAAATAATCTTTGTATGAAAATATAAAAATATTTTTTTTCTTACAATTAGCATAACAGAGTTTCTTAAATGAACAAAGTTATTTATATAGTAAATTCATATACATATATAATTACGATGTGTCATATTACACCACATGAAGGACACGTCGAAATTTTATCGGAACATTCTTCTATTGCTATTCTACCTTATATACATTATGATCTCTAGGATCTCTTAGTTCCACCAAGTTTTACTAGGAAATACCTTCATGTTACACGAAGTCAAAATATTGGTTTTGTAACCTTTAAAGACAAAAATATCTAATAAAACTTTGGGTCTTTTTTTATCAAAATCCATTCAGAATTCACGTGAGCAAGTTAGAACACGAAAAGATGATAATTACTTTTACAGACTTTTGTGAAATTTCAGGATTGGTGTTGCGAAGTCAATTTCTTATGAAATTGGCTTTGACAATCAGAATCTCATCGGTTAACCAAATATGTAATTCAAAAAAGACTTTTTGCTCTACATTTTATTTAATTATCCAGGTGAGGGTAGCAATAATCCATCAATGTAAAATTTGTTCATTTTTTTTTTTATTTACAATTTAAATAAAGTTTTATAAATATAAGTATTTAAGAATTTGCTTATTTTAAACAAATATTAAATTATGGTTTGTAATTTAATAAACTCAATTTAAATCATTAAAATGATTCATTAAGACAGTCTCAAGCGTGTATTTGGGATATCAGTGCATTTCGGACATTAACGCATTTGGGATATAACAATAAGTAAAATGATGGTATCATTTATCACATGATTAATCTTTGTAATAAAGTAAATATTTTGATAAATTTTATTAACACCTTGCTTTAAATGATAATTGAAATCACACCATGTGTCTCAATTTTGATCTTAAACGAAATTATATAGAAGTTTGTGTTCATATGAAAGTATATATGGCCAAAAGAGATTCGGTACTAGTAGATAAACTTTCCAATGATTTAACCATAGCTAAAATTATTAATAAAATTTCAATTATTTCAACTTCAATTTTGTCTAAAGTATTGAAATCGCATCGTTGTTGCTATAAGACCTTAAATACATTTTTTGAATAGACATTCAATATGACAATATAAAAATCTTGCATCTTTCGATATAAGAAGTTAGTTAAGATTTTATTTGGTTATCTTACTTGAAAATTGACACTATTGATAAACGTTCAAAAGTTAATTATTTAAATAGATCTTTTTTACTGTTTGAATGCACGTTCGAACGTATTTTTATTGAAAATCAAATCTGTTTGGTCGATGTAGTATCTTCGGTAACTTCTCGTTATTCCATTTAAGGTTAGATAGGGTTATTTAGGGTTTTTTTACATAATAAAAGGAGTGTTTGTGCAAAGTTTCAGGTTTATTCCTTGTGTATTCGGCTTCGGCCATCAATTTTATCCGATGATCGGCCGAAATTTCAAATTATCACATATTAAATAATTTTACATATAAAAAATAAAAATTATCTTAAAACAATTTAACTCAAAGTTATGTAACAATATAATGTCACATTTAAAATTATTTAGGCATTTACTTTTATCACATAATTTTTTTAACGAAAAGTAATATGTGATCGGCAAATGATCGGCAAAGTAATATAAAGCATATCCGCTATGCTTTGCTCCTACGGTAGTTCAGATCACCATTTAGTATATATAATAATAAGTATAGAATTTATATATCATAATTTTATTAACAAGAATCAAAATAATATAGAATAATGGAAATATTTCAACGTAGACACAACTCATAATTAGAATTATAAATTGTTATTAATACAAAAAATACTTATTTTTTTTTATTATTATGCCGTTTCTATCAAAATTTATCTAAATCGCGAAAATACACGCATACAATCTTGATAATTAATTGATGATATTAAGTTCTGACATAAACTTTAACCTAACTGAAGGTAACTAACTAGCAATCATGTTAAGTATCGATCATTTGTGTATAATCAAATTTCTTTTCTAAAAGTTAACAAATTTAATTCACACACGTCTGCATATAAAAAAGGTTTAAATGACATGAAATGTCTGCTAGGCAATTTCTATATAACATTCTATTTAATTTATATTTCCTAATTTCTCTACCCATTATACTTCGTTGATTAACTTAACTAACTAACGATCTACTAAAAATGGATAAAACAAAACAAAATAATACGCTAAATTTCTCAGTAATGAAAATATTTAAAAAGTTATTCTCTGAAAAACCGATCCATAACAAACTTCGAAATCATTTTTCATGATACTATCCTGCTTAAAATGCAATTTATTTGAAGACAATTCCTATTTTAGAAAAGCAAATCCATTCAAAGAAAATACATCAGGAAGTGGTAACCAACTATTATACCCACTTATTGAACTCAAATTCACCATTATGTCGCTTATCTATCGAAACAACTTCGAGCATGGTCGCCAAATAACAAAACTTTTATTAACATATTAACAGATGTATTCCTATTTGAGTATATTTAAAGGTCATTTTGTATCTTAAATGCGTTAATGCCAATTGTTTATTTGTTGTATCCCAAACGCGAATTGCGCGTTTGTTCATAATTGACTTTTATCACAAATATATGCACGCCGAAGCTGTAAACATTTTTCAGAATAAAAATGTCATTTATGATTACCAAATCACGATGTTTTTATCTCCCCAAACAAGCATTTCAAAATTATTCTTCATATAATTTCTAAGTGAACTCCATCAGCAAACTCCATTGATAATTTTGATTTCTACTTTTTTTTTATTTATTTATTTTTTTTTTAAAACAAATAAATATATATATACATAAATTATAAATTATATCTCATAATAAAGACTTTCCCAAAAGCGGATATTGCTATGAAAATCAATCTCCCTTTGATGTTTCAATTAAATTATCATAAATATAAAATTTTAACGAACAAGCTCTTTAATAGCAGCAACGTAAGATGTTACTTTGAACTTTTCCAATGTGCACGATAGACTCTTCTAAAGCTGCCAGTTCAAATCACTTGAATGATGCTAAATGTTCGAATTCATAGTATTTAGGCAGTTTCACCTTTATATTGCAAAAGTCCCATATGTTTTCTTGAAATGATTCTTCATCGAATTAATCAACTCATTTGATTTTAAGTTAGAAATAAAAAGCACTTGCAAATTTCTAAGCAACCGATCACAATCACGCGAACTATCCGTTTTTAAAATTAAGAATTTATTGAATATAAAAAATTCTATTGCTACCTACGGAAATAATGTTGAAACCACGGGAAGTAATTATCTGAAATTAACTATGCCTCTCATATAAATTATCATAATAGAAACAAAAAAAAAATTGTTATAGATTTTTCGACGTTAAATCTATACAACATTTATATCGTAAATTTAAAATAAGATGCTAACCCAATATATCCGGATTTATCCTAATTTACAAACGTGAAAACTTTGATACAAATCATTTGGTCAATTGATTACATTATGACCTTTTGAAACATAAAATATGTGTTAAAATATTCCGAAATGGTATCGAAGGTAACAAACAACAAGCCTCTTCTTTAATATTCTGCAATGTCCCATGTTGACGCTAGGATCGATTTGGTGAAAATCAATTTGTTTCGGACATTTTACTCGGTACACTGCCTCAAAACTTACCAAATTTGTCGATGTTGTTTATCCAACTTTGAACAGTTATTTTTTTTCAGAATTTCCAAATTTGGTATATTTGACTTGTTCTATTTAAATGTTCTTTCCTCTGAAAGAGCAATTTCATTTCCTTGATTATATGTTTTTGAAAGAAATCTGCTTGATTGTCTTCAAAGAATTGTTTTCAAAATCACGGCGTCACAGATAAATGGGCCTAGGACTCTTTGTCTAATAATTGTATGTTATTGAACGGGGCGTTAAAATATCGGTCGAGACCGATATAGCCTCGTTCAATAACAATATTATTATACTGTATATTATTAGGATTAGTGTGTGTACCAATATTAATATAATGTAGATCAACATAAAAAAATATCAGGTATGATTAAAAAATATTTAGCCGAGTCAGACAAATATATATTTGGTAATTAAATGTTTCCGCCCTAAATTCCATAAATAGTATGAAGAACTTTCAGAACTTTTTTGATGTCAAACACGATTTTTTGGATGTCATGGAAATAAAGATTTATTTAAATGTATTGTCCAATAATTTCAAAGCATACCTTAATAAATTTTTATTTTTTTTTTCTTTATGTTTATATGTCAAAAACAAAAGCTAAAAAAAAAAAAAAAAAAATTCTCAAAAAATGTCGTGATAGTGATAATCTCAAAGGCTAATTTTTTTTTCCTGGAATTTTTCTCTGAACGAATTACAAAAAGAAAAGTTTCATCAGGTACTACCAGAGAAAAAATTGAAAAATATGGGTTTTGGATTCGTTCTTTGTTCTCATGTCATGTTGAACATATTATATATTTTTTTTTTTTTATGCGGCATTAAAGTTGTTAGTTCCTCTTTTTATCCTCATCAAAAAAGAAATTTTCTTGCCATTATGGTATCATCTCTTGCCAAAAGAACAAAACTTAAATCAAATTTTGCATCGGGAAAATATTACCCCATAATTAAAACTGTAGAGCCATTTGAAATATTTTGGAGACTCTAATGAGATAAATTTTAAGCTGAATTATTAATGCTATTATTGTAAGCCGACTTGACAAAAAGGAAATGAATAACAATTAAATGGTAACGAATCAGAATAGGTAAAATCCCTTTCCAACATAAAAAATTCAGGACCAAAAAAAAACTGTAACTCAAAAGATTTTCCTATGATACGCCAACAAATTAAAAATGTCAAATTAATTGCCTTCATTAAAATTGTGCGACAAAGAATTTTATTAAAAAAAAAAAAAAAAAAAAGCAATGGACGACGAACCGATCTGATATCTACCATATTTAATTTTTTTTTCTTTTGGCTGATTCCATTGGTCATTCAATACATTGTACGAACTGCCAAAGATTAACTTATGAATTGGAATTTGTTTATATCTCAAATGAATGAAAGGACGCATGATGGGCCAATACATCAAAACAAATATTTGAACAAAGAAAAACCTTTTTATGACATTCGGATAAATCAAAAGCACGTACGTTAATATAATCTTTTAAATAGCACGCATTTCGATAAACCAAGATAAAGGGACGCGATAAGATAACAAGGATTCCTGATAGAATTCTTTCTCAATGCTTCCTAGGATTTAATGCATCGATTTTCATTATAATTGCCCAAAAGCATTCAAAAAACATAATGTGATATGATGGAGTGTTTAATTTCATTGTAACTTTTTAAGCGAAATCAAAACATTTAGCAAAAATTTACCTAAACAGAGCTCATCTAATTTGACTCGGAGGATTTCCAAGAGAGATGTTTTTTGATGAGACCATATTTCCGGAGATTGATATCCTATAATTTCCGTAGTGCGACCTTCCCCGACCAATCAAATTATGTAATTATATCAGTTGCACAAAAGATAACACCATCAATCCATAATGAAGTTAATATACCTCCGCCAGCATATCACGCCCGATGTGCATGAATTATTTTTAGTGTCAAAACTTAATCAAATCATTGGTTATATTTTACTATTTGGATGAACGTCGATCAACTTGATAATTTATAACAGAAAAAGGTGAGGTTTTATTAATTAAAGAATCAAACAAATAAACCCTCAGCCAATACTTGTAATAGACTAGACCTTAAGTGAGAATCTTAAACAATTCTTCTTCTTAACAAATACAAAGAGAAATGAAGTCTATTTATAATCTATTCTTAAAATATCGGTTGATCGTCACTAGTGGCGCAGCGATTCTTCAAATATTACGACAATACTTTACTGTAACTCCAGGTTTAATTAACTTTATCGTTAATAATATTACCTTCAATAATAACAAATAAAGGAAGTGTGAAAGGAAAAAACGATAAATGTGACAACGATTTAACCATAGCTTTTTGAGTAAATTATATGTAGAACATATAAAATTAATTTCAAACTAGGATTAATTATTTAGATTTATTGTACTAATTGTAAGTTTTTTATTATATTCAAAATTTAAATCCATATAATTTAATCGAATCTTAATTTCTAAGTAAAACTGATGTATACTCTTTTTGTTAAATTGTCATTAAAAAAACTTTCTATATGCTATAATAAAAAGATCTTTAAGATAGAAAACTTTAAACAGGATATATATATTGCTATATTTAGAGAGAAAAAAAATACATATATATTAATCTTAAATGACTTCAATAAATAAAATTCATCCAATATGGGATGCTTACAACATAATTTAAAGATTGCGTTACGATAATTTTTTTGCGAATGAAAATTTTACCTATTCTAAACGATATGAGACACTTCTAAATCAGATGATAATTTCTCGTATATTTCATAGATTAAACTGAATAATAAACTTATAAAACTTGTAAATATTGTCAATATAATGAACATATTTAATCCTACATCCTTGATATATTGTACCTAATTCCAGAACAAAGATTAGTTAAATAGTTAATTTGATCTTTTTTTTGATTTTCCTGCATTCATTATTATAAAATTTACTTACAAGAATAACAAATTGAGGCAATTCTTTAATGATATTGAATATTCCAGCCACGAGTAGCCATTTTCTTACTGGAGGATCAAATATAGTAATATCCACGAGTAATTTCATATTTACTATATCTACCATCGATAATATTGTGATTATTGTTGTCATAATAATATTTTTCCTTAACCAACCCCTAAATTCCCTTTTATTGATTTGTTGAGTTTGTTGCATCATTACTCCAAGAACAAGCAAAAGATTAAATACTGCTGGTACTGCTAACATCACGAAACTAAAGGAAAAAAAGACGTTTAGGCTCTTGAAATTTTCTTAAATATGTTAATATTTAAATATGAAGACTAATTAATACCTTGGAAAAAATAAGTCTGGATCAGTATTTATAGTATTTATTAAAAATGCCACGTTCGAAACAAAATCTAATAATTTGAGTAGTACTACAAACGTATTTATATTTCTTCCCTAATTAAATTTAAACTATTAAGTTAGAATTATTTATTGTAAAAAATAATTTTGTACTCATATTACTCACATTCATAAATATTAAAATTCCTCCCGTTAATGCTAATAATATTTCTGTTAATGTATCTACAAAATTATATAGATCATGTTAAACTAATAGATGATTGGCCAGCATTAATAAATAAAGATTTGATCCCTACGAAATTCTTCAATTGTGAAAATACTTGATGAAATCATTACTTTTAATTCGTATTTATAGGATTCTCGTTAAATATTTTTTTATTTTTTCTATCAATTATGGGGAAGTAAGTTGTGGCTTTTTATAGCAATTTAAAATATTTTGATTTAATTCATTTGGTTGTGCGAGGTGATCTATGTGGAACCGTCAAATTATTATTTTTTTTTTTTTCCTTTAACGTGTGGCATCATTAAAAAATGAAAATAATGATTATGTAATGATTTGACGGTTCCACAAAAGGGAAAAAAAAAATAATTTGATCACTATTTTCATGTATAATTCCTCATTTGGGTTAGATCAATACAGATATGCAAGGTACGTTCTGCTATCAATTTAAAAATGATAAAAAAATGACTTTAGAATGTCACTCCTCAACGCGTGATTTATGTGCACGTGATTTGATATGATTGCTGAACTCCGCAGTATTTACACTTTTCATTACCATTTAGTTGTGAATTAAATTTTTTCGAAAATTGTCGTATTTTTGAAAATCTGAAAATATCCTTTTTGATCTTGATTATTTATAACGCGATAAATAAAATAAAATAATAATTATTATTATAACACCTTGTCGTGCTATTTGATAAAGTTTTTTTTTATCAATTGAGTAAATAAAAGGTTATATAGTTCCTCATCACCAATTAAATGAAATGTCAGGAAAATACCACCAGAAATGTCCGACAACCTAACCTGACGTTGATCTATACTATTTTCATGAATAGCGTAACAATGTTTTCACTATGCATGTGATATAAAGTGTATGATTTAACCATACATGCGATGTACATCAATTTTTATTAAATTAGCTAAGTTTACTCTTTTTTTATTTTAGTTGTTCTATTGACTATAAAAGATAAATTATTCAAGTATGGATACATCTACATACTTGACAGTCGCCATATTTATCAAATTTATTCACTCATATTTGAATGAAAGAGTTAGCATAGCTTAAAATTATAATAACTTTTTCATCAAATACAAGGCCTTCTGTATTATATTTTTTAATTGGTCCACCAAATTTAGGCGTGTCATTTTAAGTTGCAATAATAGAAATGATAATAGAGGCAGGTTATCCATTTCTGACTTTGCATGAATTGTGAAAGTCAAGGTAATCTAATTAAAATGTTAAATTAATTCAACAATGATAAAATATTTTTTAAAAAGAAATATTTAATGTTATCTGAAATATCTTCAAATACCCGTAAAAATAGTAGAGACTATATTAATTATTCTGGTGTTATTCTTAATAGTTATTCGGCACTTCGTGCCGAATAACTATTATATTGGGTAAATCAAATTTGATTCCCAATATTATTAGATACCTTATAGGTTATTCGGCTCGAAGAGCCGGATAAGTGAATTATCCGGTGTCCCGTGATTAAGCTATTGTTTACTATTTTTTAGATATATGCCTACAAAACTTCCTTGTGACAGGTATATCACATATAATAGCTCCCTTATTTGTTTTCCATTATGATGTTTAATGGTTTCTGATAAGTTTAGACCTTTTTATAGTTCTAATCATTAAGGACGTGATTTTGATACTGAATGAAGAAGTTGAAGCAATGGCAATTCATCAGCTGGATGCGTAACAATATGAAAATTCTTATTTCAGTTATGGAGAATTTTTACATTTTTATTATAACGATATTATTATATTTGAATTTTATATTACATTTAATTTAAATTGTATAGTCATCCAATGGATTTAGTAAGGTTTCGCAACTATTAAATAAAAAAAATAAAGGCATTGCAAGAAATTTCATCTTCCGAATTAAATACAAATTTAAAGAAAATAGAAATGGAAAAAAATAAAACTTATTATACAAATTGTTCTATATATAAGTTTAATGCAATTTTATTAATACAAATATGCTTGAAAAAGTTATTAATGCCTGATAATTATTTTTTTGCCCGATAAATGATTCTTTGCCTGATAAACGATTTATTATAGTAAATTATTAATTATAAAAAATCACGGGATACCAGATAATATTTAAGATGTCTAAAGTCAATATAATTCTTACATGATAACATACTTGGAAATTATAGTTTTGTAATTACCATTATGAATGCTACAAAGAATTGGAGGATTTTGAATTTGTAAGCATTTTTATTTTATGGACGGAGTAATTCGGTGAAGAATAAAGTTGAATTTTTTTTTTGCAGTACTACAAATAAAATAATGATAATCATTAAGATGTTTTACGAATAGATCATTTGATAGAAGAGATTGCTAGCTCATTGGTGCTCTGTAACAGGTAGATCTCAAGAGAAACTAATTATTTCCTATCTAAATACAAAATCGAAAACGTAGCCTTTTTATATTAAAACTTCAATCGAGAAGTTATACCGCGGCATTCCTTAAATGATCATTAATCAAGGCTGGTTATATAATAATTGTATAAGACTTATTTAATGTTGAAATGTTGTAGAGAGGCAATGGTTTTAAGCTATTGCTCATAATCTATTTATTTTTCTTATTTCGATACGTCGATATAATGTTATTATTTTTATCTTTTTTTTTTTTTATTTTTTTGTAGTTTTTCTTTTATTTCGTTCTATTTTCTTTTATTTTTCATTATTATTTTTATTTTTTATCTTTTTTTCGATTGCCGCTTGAATGAAAGGTAAAAATATTTTTATAACATTCAGTTTTTTTTCACTTTAATAAAACATAAATAAAAATTCTATTATTTATCAAACAAATACTTCATATGTACAAACACGAATTATTAAAAATTTCACAAATAATGTGAAAATGTTCTTTCAAGTTATGTGAACTTATTATACGATTGCCTTTCTTTACTTCTTGATCGATGTATATTTTCGCGTTGAAGTAAATTAAACTTTCATATAGTTCTCCAAATACGACTAATTAACGTTTGTTCAGCCGAAAAAGTTCAATTTCAACTAGATTGTTTAAATGATATCACTTCTAGGGAATGAAAAGTATTTGTGGAGATAATGGAATAGTTTCAAGAAAAAATTTGTTTAAAAATTAGTAATATAAACAAAAGAATTAGCGACAATCTTACAATTTAAATCTCTCGTTAAAATAATATTAAAAACAAAACATGTATAGCGAGCTATAATTCTTGACTTAAAATTTTGTTCAGTGTAAGCACGTGTGGTATTTTAAATTTCATAAAATTAGAATTCAGATGAAGCGATTCAGGAATCATTATTTTTTTTTTTTTTTTTTTTTTTTTTTTTAAAAAAAAAAGACTAATTTTGTGAATCTCAAAATTTAAATGCCAAAAGAGAAATGGTACTAGTTCGCTATTAGCGTTAGTATATACTAATACCCAGGCTGCACGACGAGGACGTCAATACACATCGCAACCAAAAATTAAAATCAATTTCCAGTAATCTCAACCAATTGCCTCAAACTGGAAGGGAATCATCTATCTAACGCCTTAAATTGAATTCGATCATTTCGTTTTCAAATCGAAAGAATCCATCTAATCAGTTAAGGACAATTTTATTAGAATAGAAAAATAAATTCTAGCTTATTATAATCTATTAATGAAAAGAAATGAACGAAAGAATATTCATTTCACGGAAAACTCGGAAGTATATGAATTTTGTTAAAGGTTTTTAAAAAATAAACTAAATTAAATAGAACACGTCCATGCTAAAAAAGGCTCTTCGTTCATTGTAGGGCAATTACGACACGACATCATGCTACGAGATCAACTTCAGTGACCTCTTTGCGGGATCAAGACCACTTGGCGGGATCGATAAAAACGAATTTTTTTCCAAGGTTCACGACCTTGCAACGGAATCGGACTTCAACAAAGGATCAAGACTTATTGACAAGATCGATAACATCAGATAGTCTTCGACCACTCGACAAAAGCGGACTGTTTTTTAATGGGATCGAGTTTCAGTCGTATATCTTCGTATTTTTCTTCCACTAAAGCTTAGCTTACAAACAAATAACACAACTCCCTTTTCAAAAATCTTTTTCTCTTTATTTTCCATACCCTTATCTAAAAAATAGTCTGTAATTAGTCCAAACATTGTGTTTTTTTGCTAAAATATTTTTTTCGTCACTTATCTTAGCTATTTTTTTATTTTTTACCTTTTTTTTATTGTTTACAAAAGTGAATATCAGGGTATTTGAATTGATAATCAGGATTGATAATAACTTTAGATGTATAATAACTTTCTACTATTTACCTTTCTAAAACAACTACATTTTTTTATGATCTTTGATATTATATAGCCTCTAATCCTAGCAAGGTTTTCTGGATTTTTACAATTGTATGATTTAGGCTTTTTGCTATACTAGCTATAAGTTGTAATTTAAAATGACAGATATTTTAGTATAGAAGTAAAAAACTGAAAAGCTTATTATAGAACTAAGTGATATAAACATTCCTGTATTGAAAGATTGCTGTAATTTGGAATTATCTAAGCAATTCAGCTCAGAACTTATTGAAATTGTAGGTTTTATTAACTTTTATTTAGTTTAACATTAAAACAAATACTTATATTTTATATTGAAATTAAATTTAGGATGGGTGTTAATAGTTGGATAAAAGTAAGAAGTATAGTAATAGTTTAGTTATTATATATTAATGAAAATTCTCTAATGATTATTTTTATAGTTTAATAGGAAAACCAATTGATCTAGAGCTAATAAGTTTTTTGTTTACAGTAGCGATCATAAGTATCTGACTGCCTCTAACTCTGACTATAAAAAAATTCAAAATTTTTTTTTTATTTAAAAAATACATAACCAACTAACTAAAATTAATACATTGTGTAATCACCATCTGACTCTATAAGTGCAGCTGTACGCCTTTTCATGCTAGCTACCAAATTCGCGGCAAGTACAGGTGATAA
>CAJVPQ010000551.1:0-26142 GCA_910591825.1 Funneliformis caledonium
TGCATAAAATTTTATTAAATTAGATTAAACCTTTTTAGAATCAAAAAATAAAAATTCAGAGTTTTTTTAGAGCTGAAAAGGTTTCTTTTATTGAAAGGAAACATTTTCGGACTACTTAAAACTGAAAATTTATTTCCTTTTATTAAAAAGGAACGACTTTTTAGAACTTTTTTAAAGCCAAAAAGGTTTCTTTTATTGTAAAGAAATGATTTTTCAGAACTCTTTTAGAGCCAAAAAGGTTCCTTTCATTGAAAGAAAGTTTTCAGATCTCTTAGAAAATTTTGTTTCCTTTCATTAAAAAGGAATGACTTTTCAGAACTCTTTTAGAGCTGAAAAGGTTTTTTTCATTATAAAGTAATGATTTTTCAGAACTCTTTTAGAGCTAAAAAGGTTTCTTTCATTGAAAGAAAAAATTTTCAGATCTCTTAGAACCTAAAATTCGTTTCTTTTCATTAAAAAGAAATAATTTTTCAGAACTTTTTTAGAGCTGAAAAGGTTTCTTTCATTGTAAGAAACGACTTTTTGAAACTTTTTTAGAACTGAAAAATCATTTTTCAATAAAAATTTTAGATTTAGATCAGATCAGATTTGGATTTAAACTGATCTGTTAGATCCAAATTTAAGATTTGATCCATCAGATTCAGATCAGATCTGAATTTCAATGGATCTGTCAGATTCAGATCAGATTTGGATCCTGAAAAATGAAAATCAGATCAAATCAGATTTTATCCAAATCTGATCTGATTTGATTTTGCGGAATACTAGTTATGATTCATCAAACAGGAAAAATAATCAATATCTGAATTGTATTTCTTCTACCAAATATAATATTAAAACTTCAACCAATAGATGATAGAATTATTCAAAAATTTAAGATATAGTATATTTTTTTACTAAAAATGAAAATGGAAATTATTATGAATTTGGATAATAATTAAAGTTTTATTAAATGAATTTATTTATAATTATTAAATATAGGTCAAATATAAACAATTATATGTTTGATATTTAATTGAAGAATTTGATTAAGGCACTAATATATGGACTCTTTGCAATAAAAAAGGAGGAAACTACTAAAAAAATTTTTTTTTGAGTTAATGTTAAATCTGAATTTATTTTATTAAAAAAATAATATTTAGCTTATAAAGCAAAAAAAAAAATTTTTTGGTAGTTTCCTCACTTTTTATTGCAAAGAGCCTATATGCAAGTAAGTATTTTTTATTTTTTTTATATTTGTTATTTTTGTATAAAATCATTAATATTTACTTAATATAGAAATAAATTGGACATTAAATAAGCTATTGATTATTTTGTGAAAGCTTGAAAAAGTGTAGAACAGCAAAGCATATGCAATTTCTGAAATAAAATCAAAATTATATCTAATTTTAATTCTGAATCAATATAATGAAGATTGGATGTATTTGTTAATGAAATTTCAGATATAATTTTAACAATTTTCATTGATAATGAAATCTGAAATAGTTTAGTAAATTATATTCATAATCAAACTTCTCTACCTACTGAAGAAATTTTGACTATTAAACAAATTATAGACATAATACAAGATTATGATAAAGAAGCATCTGATATTGATAATAAAAAGGAACTAATTCTAAAAGTTTTACTAAAGGAAGCACTTAATGCAATCAAAAAAGTAATTCTTCTTTATAAACAATTACCTATCTATAATAAGTTTAAAATAGATGATTTTAAAGTTTTTAGATGTTATATTTTAGATTTAAAAGTACATTATATTACATCTTTACAACAAAAATCAATTGAAGATTATTTTTTTTCTAATTAAAACATTTTAATATTGTATATATAATTTTGATTTTAATAATATACTTAATATAATTACATAATAAATAACTTGTCTATTAATTAATAAAATTAATATATTATATGTTTTTTATAGTTTTTTATTTATATTTTACCATTAAAAAAATTTTTTTTGTTTATAGTTACATCTCGTCATAGTCACAGAATATAGGATATTCCAAATGTATAATTATAATAAGAGTTAACTGTAAATACAAGCTCTTAGTAAGTTAAAAAAACAGACTGATAGTTGTATAGAAATCTTCTATAAAAGATAGCGTAACGTTATTTTTCACTTTATGTATTCCTCTTGTTTATTCTTTTTTTCTTATTTTTATTATTTTTTATTATTTTTTTTCTATTCAATAAAGCATTTCTTATTTTTTTATGTAAAACTCTTCGTAATTACTATGAAAATTTTAATTTGTGATAAAAGCCACTTGTATTAGTAAACTCAACCTAATTTGATAAAGCTAGTAATAAAATAACTAAGATTAATATGAAACTGATTAAAATTATATGTAAACTATAAAAGAATCAACCCTCAGATATCATATCTAACAGTTGCAATCTGAAAAAATTATATATTAACAATATCATGATAAATTTACCAAAAAATTTTAAGTTCCTTAAAAATATAATAAAAATTAAAATATTTTTAGTATTGCACTAGTAATAAATCACCTAATACATAACCCTAATCTTAATCTTAACCTTAATTTAATAATTCAAATATTCTAGCTAATCATAGTATAAGGATAAATCATAGTATAAGAATAAATTAGTAAATCTAACAATAATAATCTTTTTTATTTAATGATTTTTTTTTAAATATATATATTAAATTAAAATTAAATTAATATAGTTAATATTAAATCTAAGTAATTTTTAATTTAATCCAATTTTTTATCTTAATAAGTATTTTATTATATAGAAGTAATTAATATCAAATATTATTTTTTAAAAAGAAAAAATAAAATCAATATTATATATTAGAATTTTAAATTCTTTAAATAAAATAGAAAATTATATTACTAACAATGCTAATAAAGGTTAGTTTAGAATAGTATAAGATGTACCATGTATAAATAATTTTTTTAAAGTAAAGTCACGTCATAGTCAATAGCGGCTAAAATAAATTTTTCGAAACGCGCGCAATGTCAAATGTGCAGTTTCATGTCATGCTATATATATCACGTGCCTTAAAGGTTACACTCTATAAAACTCGCGTAGATTGTTTTCCTTTCTATTTTCATACTCAACTTTTCACGTTATTTCTAAAGGATTTGTTTATTTTATAAAATGTCGGCAAATTTGTTAGTTTCGGCGTCAAAAGATGTTAAAATATGGGATTTAAAGTCAATACCTGGTGATAAGAATTCCAATGAAATTGAGACATCAAAGAATATTATTCCAGAACAATTGCTTGGTGTTGAAGTTTCTTCGTTTGCTCCTCACGATGCTTCAACTGGAGTCGGTGTAGTTCGTTGGAACCACGACAGTAAGTATACATAATGCGTTAAATGTAAACGCATTATTAATGAATCATAGATATGTTCAGGGCAAATTAATCTTTTATAATTCTTTTGTTTTCATTATTTTAGATCAGCTATTGGCTGTAGTGGGAAATGAAGGAACTCTTACAATACATGATTCGCAAGGAACATTCATAGAAACAATACCGTCGAATAATCATGGATCAGTAAGTTACAAGGATCTATCGGTTAATCAACACGCTTTCTAGGAACTTGTTCGTTAACATCAATGGTTCTTTAACTTTCGTAGGACGATTACACAAAAATTAGTTCGCTTCGCTTTTCAGATAAATCACAATATGTTTTATTTGGAGGTTCTGATAAGATTGTTAATATTTGGGATCGTAAAGGATCAAGTTTTCTTGAGCCTTTGGAGGTAAATCTTTATTGATCGATTATGTATTAATAAATCTTACTAAAACCATTTTTGTAATATATTAGGGACACAGTAGTGCTGTAACATGTATTGATTTGAATTTGGATGAATCCATTGTGGCTAGTTCTGCCTTAAATGGAAACATCATTATTCATAATCGACAAAAATCCAATTCACGGAATAATTTAACTGTATTGACGAAACAAGTATGCAAAGATCCAATTCCAACTTATTTAAGTTTTTTAAATTCTAATTGAAACTAATTTTCATTGCTGTAGCCAATAAACGTTTTGCAATATTCATATGTCAAACGAGGTCTGTTGGCTGCTGGTGGTGAAGATGGATCATTACGATTGTGGGATACCAGTGGATCTACGACAGCAATACAGACATATGAAAAAGCCCATCACTCAGAGATTAAAGGAATAGCCTTTTCGCCTTCCAATTCACATTTGTTGTTAAGTGCAGGAATGGATAGGCGTATCGTTATGTATGATGTTGGCAAAAAAGAGTATGTAATCAATTTATCTTTTATAGGTTAAGTTAATATGAGAATCCTGAATATTTTGTTTTCTTTCCTCTGCGAAAAATTGTTGCAGTTTGGAGTTGAATCAAATTTTAATGTTTTGGACTTTTGTCATGGTCAAAAAATAAAAGATGTCTGAAAAATATATACACAGAATCGCCTTTGACGTCATTGGCCTACAGGGCAGACTGTGTCACTATAGCAGTTGGTACGCTGCAAGGTAAGTGCTTGTTATGTTTTTAATAATCTTTAAGTTATTATTATTCATGTAAATACTTAATTTATGACTAATTTGACTGTTTTTTTTTAATAAAGGCAAGATTTTGATATATGACTTGCGTTCGCTCAACAAAGTCATGTGTACATTAAACGGATGCGAATCTCGGCCTATTCAATGTTTACATTTTCAGGTAAAATTTTAACACATTTATACAAATATTTTATATATTTACAGATTATATAAATTATGTTAGGAGAAAGGTCGTGCTTCCATGCGCCGCGCTACCTTGAGTAAGAATAAGAATAGTCATGTTAGAACATCCTCAAGAGGGACGACACTTCCCGCTTCTTCTTCTAACAGATCAGCGAAGGGTGTGGCAGCGAAATCATCATCTCCGGTCCTTAGTGAATCAAAGGGAAAAAATTACATGGACATGTTTTCGCCAGTTAAGAAAGTGGTTAAGGATGATATCACTTCCGATGACACCTTTTCTAGTAGCACAGAAAATAACATTGATAATAATAAGAACCATAATGGGGCTGCTGACGAAAACGTTAATACTAGAAACATTATTGATAAAAATAGGATTCGCGTGACCCATAGTGTAGCTTCTGACGAAAACGTTGATACTAAAACCATCATTGATGATAAAATCCACGTGAATCATATTAGAACCGCTGACGAAAACGTTATTACTAAAAACATCATTGGTGATAAGAACCATAGTAGAACTGCTGAGGAAAACGTTATTACTAAAAACATCATTGATGATAAGATCCATGGTAGAACTGCTGAGGAAAACGTTGTTACTAAAAACATTACTGATGATAAGATCCATGTGAAACATGGTGGAGCCGACGAAAACGTTAATACTAAAAATATGATTTATGATAAGAACCACGTGAACCATAATAGAGCCACTGACGAGAACGTTACCGCTAAAAACATCATTGATGATAAGACCCATAATGGAGCTGCTGACGAAAATGTTAACACAATAAACACAGCAACAAATTTTCAGCTTCAAGTTATTGGAAGCGTTGTTGATGAATGTTTACAAGACTTCCGGATATCATTACGAAACGATATACAAAATATGCATTTGGAATTGTTACGACAGTTTCACATTCAAAAGGTTTCTTGTTTTTATTGTTATTTTATAATCGTATATATTTATAGATTAATTTCTAAATGCCTTTTTCCAATTTATAGATGGAATTAGAGACGATGTTTTTAAAAAATCGAGGAGAAACTATGGCATTACGTGAAGAAGTCGAACGACTTCGTGAAGAAAATCAACGGCAAAACAAAACAATAGAATTTTTAACAAAAAATAATTAATAATTAATAATACTAATAAAAGTGAATAAAAAAAACCCCCTTATCTCGGTTACTTTAATTTGATTAGTTTTTTTATTTTTCACTTTACCAGAAAACTTGCAAACTTATTGATTATTTAAACTCAATTTGCAATATTGACTGGTAATGTAAGAAGTGGTGAAGGTTATAATATGAAAGGGAAAAGGGAATTTGGATCAAGATAATTTTGAAACATCAAAATCATTAAAAATCTGAGACGATCTTTGCCATTCAATTAACCAACCTTCATTATCAAACAAAATCCCTTCTTTAGCTAATCTTTCCGATTTACGATCAATTTTTTCACTTCTATATTTTTCTTTTTTACTGCGAGATTTATCATCACGCCCAAACCATTCACCATCAAATCCACCAATAAAAAAATTTGAAGCAATTACGCGATGACATGGTACTGGTAAAGGAGCAAAAGGATTTACACGGAGTGCACCTCCAACTGCACGTGGTGATGATGATAGAGCTGTTGCTATCATTCTATATGTCGAAACATATCCTTTTTAATATTGAACAATTTATGTTAATAATAACTCGAGAATTCATATTAACCATTTCTATAAGTAAATTTATATCACCTTCAGGGATCTAGATTTTATTCACATAAATATAACCAAATAAATGATTAAAATATCAGGTTAAAGCATTATATTTAGTGAATTAAGAATTATGATTACCTGAGAGCAAAGATCATATACTTTAAATTGGAATTCTGTCACATTTCTACTAGTTTTTGGATTTTTAAAAGCTTTACGATCGTTTTTTGTTATTGGATAATATACTGCATTAAGTGAATTCAGTGACAGTCGATTATTAATAAAACAATCTTTTCGAATCAATAAATCCTGAGAAGGTTTAGTAAAATTTTTTGGTATAAAATATGGGCTTGTAAGTACATTTTTAGAACGTTTTTGAGACAACATTTTTTTGTTTACTTTAAAATATTTTTGGTAATATCTTAATATATTACTATAAAAGGCAATGTATCAGAAAAAAAAGTTCCTGGCTAATAGATGAGAAAGCAAAGAAAAAAAAGGGATCTATTAATGATAAGATATAATATGAGTTTAATCACGTGGTTAGTATTTTTGATCATTATAAAATCAATTTATTTATTTTTAATCATCGCCAATTGACAAGGATTTTATATTTTCATTTTTAGACGAATTGGAAAATACTTGGGTTTAATTATTTAATTAATAAATAATGACATCACCAGCAATTATACCTTTTAATTTATTTATTTAATCATATTTCTTTATTTGATATTCATGCTAGCTTTAAATAATTCATCTTTACATCTTGGAAATATGTCACTTTTATAAATTTCCATTTCATTGGAAGGAATACGTGACAAAACAAAATCCGATACGATATCACGTGATCGATCATCATTTGGAGGTCTGCCTATGCCAATTCTTAATCTTTGAAATGCCTAAAATAAAAATTATGTGAATTAAGATTTTTTTTAAATAAAAAGATAGAATTACACCTACGTCGGTTTTCAAATGATCGATTACCGATTTAATTCCATTATGTCCACTTAGAATCAAAAGAACATTAAAATTTTGACTTTTTGATTCAATTAATTTATTAAATTTTCTTCATTTTTCTTACCTCGCACTGCCACCATTTTTTATGCTGAATTTACCGAGTTCGCGTTGCATATCATCATGAATGATTATCATATTCGAATGCGAGAATTGAAGCTCTCGTGCTATTTTGACAATTAGATGATTTATTTATTATAAGTTCATTATTTAACAAACAAAGTAAAATGAACATTCTTAGGTATGTCAAACAAACCTGCTTTCGAGACCGATTTCCCACTAACATTCATTAAGAACATAGGTTTCAATAGAGTCAATTCAATAGGAACAAGATCAGGTTTTGGTTTGGATTTTTTTGGTTGAAGTTTAGGTGAGGATGTAACGTCTGACAATCCCGATGATGGTGGGGATAATGGAGATGGATGTTTTGATGACTCGGGCAGTAATGATGAATCGGTCATTGAAAGGAGATTTGAATTATTAAACACATCATCTTGAACGGTAGTATTGATGGTTGCCTTGATGTCTTCATCTGATTCGCTACCAAAATCCCATTCTTTCTTTTTTGCTTTCTTTTTCTTGTGCAGTTTACATTGTTTAGATGATGATGACCCTGATAAAGAAGTAGGGTCGACGTAAATCGTAGTTGGTTGTGTGATGTATGCGTGAATCGATTTATTTTTTGTCCAAGTGATATTTAACTGTGATGCTATATGATCTAAAAGAAGCATCCCTATGCTATGCCATGTTTGAGGGTGTGTGTGGTTTCCCAAGCCAACCAACTGGACATGACAACGATCCGCAGCAAATTCATTTAAGTTGAAAAGAAAAATAAAATCAAATCAGATCATAAACAAGAAGAAATCGAGCTTACCAAAACTCTTTTCGATGTCATCTTTTCTTTAAGGAAAAAAAAAAAAATTTGAAATTAAAAGTTAAATTAAATTAAATTTCTAATCTATGTATTTCTATAAATATTATTCTATTCTAATTCTATTATATCTGATTTATAATATCTCGAAAGTTTATATAAAAAATTTTGCGTTCATCGGGAGTATTTATAATTTTTTTTTTTTTTTTTTTGGTGTGAAACTGCGGCTATCACTTGATTCTCCGAAAATCCCGAAAATCCCGAACTCCGAGAATTGCGTAACTTCATGACAAGGATTGAATCATCGTAATTACGTTATTATGCTTTTCGCGAATCAGTGACGCGCTAAAAAAAAAAAAATATACTTTGAAAAAAATTTCTTTTCTACCCAGTTTCTACCTGGAAAAAAATATAAATTTCATTTATCACAAGTAGAATATTATTACAAACACGACCGAAATGTCACTTTACAACCTCTTTGATTAGCCCCAAACAAGTTCTTATCACGAGTTTACCTTTTCGAGCGGACCTTAAATATTTAATAGTACGAACCGCAGCATCACTTATCCATTTAAAACCATTTAAGCTTCACCTTTATAATGTTGCTTGAATCGAAGAAGAGAACACGCGTTCCAGACGAAGAAAGTGATAATAACGAAAGTGTTGAAGGTTTTGGTGGTGTTATGATGGATGGCAGGAATAATTACAAGGAAAAGGCTGGAAAAGTAGACTTGAAGAGAATGCGGTTAGATTTGGACCATGAAAACTTGAGGTTGGTTTAATTAAGTTTTTTTGATGAAAGCGAAAAATGAACCTTTTTTTCACTGAACATTAAAACTATGTATGATATTATTATACCTTGATGTTAAATTTAAAGTTGATTCATTGGTTCATGTAATGTAAACAGAGTGGTTCCGTCCGAACTCTTTAACTCAAGTTCAGAATCATCACCAAGAACGCCATCATCTCACTCAACCTATGCGGATACCACCGAATTTACAACTTCATATCATCACATTCATCAACAACAACAACAGCAACAATCATCTTTAGGTGGTACGTCTTTATTAAATCCAAATATCCATAAACTTCATCGTAACCCAATCAGAATCTCGACAAGATCCGATGCATCATCATCCTCCTCTACTGAACTTTTAAATCCTTATATGAACATCAATTCGGTTTTGTATCTCGCTAATTTGACGCGAACTTCGCATATTGTGAATGAATTGCAAGATGATCTTGGATGCATGGAAATTGACGAGAGAGTTGCGTGTGCAAATCATCATGGAAGAAGACAGGAAACTTCTTCATCCGCAATTGAGAATGTTGGTTCTATTGATCAAGGATTGAGTCATGACCTTCATTATCGGTTTCAGAATGGTGAGTATATTAATGAAGGTTCTTCAGAGGTGACCGGTTACCAGTCCATTAATGCAATTTTGAGAGAAGCTTTCTTAAGAAGGCATCAACACGTGGATGCTCAAGATTAAGAGTTTATTACCGTATTTCCTTTAAAATATATCAATATAGTTTAATCAATATATTTCACGTTAATGAGAAATTTATATACTGGGTACAAATTAAACAACCGAAAGAACATTAAAAAATTCAGATTCATATATCTATATAATATTATTAAATTTTTGGGAAAAATAAATTTTTTTTTTTCGTTGAAAATGTAAAAAAAAAAAAAAAAATTATAAAAATGTTATAATTTTTTAAACGAGTTACAGATATTTGAACGTAATTCACATTATAATAAAAAAAAACCATTTTAAAAATCAATCGGTTTTCATGGGATCAGTCCCTCCCCCTTCAGATAAAGGACCTGGTGCTTCTGATTTCTGTTGATTGTCAGTTTCATTTTTATTAATGACAATCTGAGGAACTTCAGTTATAGGAATGGCAGAAGAACTTGTAGCTTCACCAATACTATTGTCACTTTCTCCACTGATTGTTGTTGTTGACGGTGCAGCTGATGGAGGCGATGGTGCATACGATAATGATCCGTTCCCATTTCCTTCTCCATTATTATCATCATGGTTATTACCACCACCAAATTCAGGAACTTTTAAAGTGCCGACAACGTTTTCAAAACCAACCTCACTACCTTTAATTGTGGATTGACCATAATTGACATCCATTGTCATTGTACTGTCATTACTAAATATGGGTGGTGTCAGTTCATCTGACTTAAATCCTTTTTCTTCTTCCAAAGTGTCAAATGATGGTAGCCAAAACGTCTTGAAAGGTATATAAATAAATAGCAAGAAGTATGTTGGTAAAATTTACTTGTAATAGATAAAAAAAGTATGTTGATCGTAATTATCCGGATAACAAAATTTTTAATAAACATGAAACCCGGAGTGGAAAAATTAGATCTAAAAGCAACCTCAACAAGCAATTCGAGAACAACTTGTATTAGATCACTTTAATTATTCTTCGATCGTTATAAACCACAAGTTTAAACTCATAAAACCTAAAATGTGGGGAACATTGATCGATTAAGAGAGAAAAATGACATGTAAAATTATATTATGACTCACCAAATCTGTACAACCGCTAACCATCATCAATTTTGTAGGACTAAATCTAACAACTTGCGTTGGTCTAACATGATACTCTAGTGTATGTATTGGTCGAGAATCTATCCCTTCCGCAAGCACAGCTGAATTCTTTAGAGGTGCTTCTACATCCCAAAAATTTATCACTCCATCTTGTGATCCTAAAGGAGAAAAATTCAATTTGTACACAAATATACTTAATAATTAAGGTATAAGATCATCACTCGTATCATAGATTACCTCCAACTACAAAACGACCATCAGGAGTCCAACTTGTTTCTTCTCCTCCTAATAATTGTGATGCATTATTTAATCCAACATGACCAATTAATCGCCTTTTCATGTCGGTATTATATGCATCCGTTACGTAATGAACATCTCCCGAAGTTGTGACAAGAATTTTGTCGCCATCATTACTGAATTTAATAGATGTCCATTCAGGTTGTGTCGGAGGGCGCGGATGTGAGGAAGGTAACGCATAATTATCTATCACATTCAACGTGGTAAACGGCGCCTATAAGGAAAAACAAGTTTATATTATTAATAAAATATATTTATAAAGTAAAATTTTTTTTATGATTTTACCTGATCAAACTTTCTTATATCAAATAACTTTATAACATTATCATGGCTCTGAAGTCCAATTGCTAGTACGATACCTGACGGATCATAAGCGATACAAGGTCTTCCATTTTCAATATTAATAAATCCCTACAAGTGAAGAAATACAAAATTTTAAATAAAAGAAATTTCATAGTGATATATAATGAGTAATTACACACCAAAAAAGTGGGCGTACGTAAATCCCATAACCGAACTCCTTCATTTACAGCACCCGAAGCGAATTGATCACTCACAGGTGACATCTCCAAACTTACCACCCTAAAAAAAAAAGAAAGAAATGTTCTTACTGTTATTATTTATCAAGTATTTATCAACATTAACGCGATATCATCAGAATACCTTTTCTGGTGACCCTCAAAATATCTTATGAACTGATTATCGTGTAGTGACAAATATCTCAACGTATCTATTTAAGCGAATCATATATAAAAGTTAGTATCAATTATCACGTCCAATGATCATTAAAGCAATTATAGATTGGAAGAATGACGAACCAGTTACCATTCTCTTTGGTTGACGCGTATATAATATCTGTATGTCGATGAGTGAACCGCGTTAGATGCACTCCATACTTTTTACTAAGAATCAATTTCTTATGCCTGTGATCAAAATAATAATAATAATAATTAGAGAATTAGTTAGTCTAATGATTGATGATTTCAATTCATCTTTGATCATATAACAAATGACGAGGGAAATTTTCCGTACGATCAAACTCAAATATTCGTATATCAGGTTTGATCTTTATTAATTGAAATAATAATAATAAAAATAATAATAATATAACTAGGCAAATATTGCCGTTGGATAGAACAATATTTATTTACCTTCCTTGGACGCAATTATACAAGTTAATCGATTCATCAGCTGAAGCAGTTACACAGTATTCTCCAGTCTGATCGAAATCGCAAGCTGTAATAGGTTGTGAATTCTCGTATAAATTACGAGCCGCCTTTAAGTTCATTAAATGATTTACGTTTAATTCTACCGTTTTCTCCATTTTAATTAAAAAACAAAAATTCGGAAATCTGTGAAAAGATAACTGGCCATATATATTACTATATAAGGCGGTTTGGCGTAGTAAATATGCGCAGTAAATTGGTAAATAAAATAAGTAAATTTCCACGTTTAAATTTGGATCACGTTATACCAATTACTATAATAGGCAGGAATTCAATTTTATACTTAAAAAATGGTAACCATCGAAACTCGGAAACGAAGATATAAAAAAGCAATTATGCGTTCTAATAGGATCGATAAAAAGACTAAATTCGAACCGATCAAAAATCTCTATCAAGTTAAGCTCAGAAAGCTTAAAACAATTGAATAGTGTAGCTTAATTTTCGATTTAGAATGTATGTAGCAAAAACCTGTTTTTGGAATCATTTATACGTTACACAAAATGCCAGTTATTTACAAGTTCTTCAAAAAAAAATTTAATAGAACTTTATCATGATGAATTGCTCAAGGTAAGTAATTATGTATTTTTTATAAAATTTAATTTTCCAAGTTTTAAATCCTTTCCTTTTTTTTTTTTTTTTTTTCAGTGAACCACCAAATGGTTACATAATCCATAATGCAAATATTTATACTTCTGATAATGATTTACCAAAAATCGAATCATTTGTAGTAATGAATGGAAGGTTTATAGATATTGGTAATAAAATTGATTTAATGAAAAAATGGAAAATATTTAAAGTATGTCCATATAGCATTTATAATTTATCTTTTATTATATTATATATAATATTGACATGGTTAATTTTAGAGTATCGATTTAAAAGGTCTTACCATATTACCTGGATTAATTGATGCGCACGGGGTATCTAATGATTGGATTATTTTCTCTATAAAGTTTGTAATCAAATTTACATAAAGTTCGTTTTACAGCACTTGCAATATCTAGGAGATTCTTTACTATCAGTGAATCTCATAGGATCAAAATCCGTTGAAGGTGATTGTTTTTCTTTGTATTGAAAATCACGTGATGACCAATCTTGAATAATAAAAATATTTTTTTTGACAGAGATACGTGAAAGAATTCGTGAATATATAGGTTCACATCCTAGGATCGATCCTACCACGGAATGGATCGTAGGATGGGGATGGGATCAAACACTATGGACATCAAAATCATTTCCAACTTGTGTGAGCGCATTTATTAACTCCTCATCATTATTTCTTTACATAAAAAATCATTATTTTAAACTTATCAAATAATAAATAGAACGATATAGATTGTGATCCATTTCTCAAGAAATTTTCAATCTCATTGTCACGTATTGATGGACACGTTATGTTAGTAAATAAGAATATATTAGTTAAAATAGAAGAAAAGACTGTTGATGGTGGTGAAATTGGAAAAGATAAAGAAACTGGCGAATTAACTGGGATTTTCGTTGATAACGCTATGCAACTAATCAGTAAAATATCTAATTAACGATTCGAGGAGAAAAATTAGCAAAAAAAGATAATTTAATTTTATAAATTTTGTCGTTTTTTTTAGCGAAAATTATGCCTTCTCCAAGTGAACAAACATTATTACAGCAATTACGATTAGCGATTTATAGAATGCATTCTTTTGGATTAATTGGAGTACATGATGCAAGTGTCTCGCTCGATAAACTTAAATTTTACAAAAGGTATGTTGTATATATTCTTCTTTAAAAAAATATATATCTATTGTTAATTTATTCGCATTTCTAGGATTATTAATGAACAGTCGGAAGATTTTAATATCCGATATTACGCAATGGTTGAAGTACCAAATAATAATTATATTGATGGTATTGAGATAGTTGAAGGATTAGGTGATGGAAGATTGACTGTTAGAAGCGTTAAGCTATTTATGGATGGTGCTTTGGGAAGTTGGGGAGCAGGTGGGTTTAATTAATATTTATTCTATCCGAGATTGTTCAACACATTTATTATGTTTTATGTATTTTTGATGATTCGTGCAAAATCAGCAATGTTGGAACCTTATTCTGGTAAGCTTACATTCTTGCAGATTGAAGGAAACTTTAAACTTGCGTATAATACCAAGTATTTCTCAACTCTAAAGATGATCAAACGAAACATGGACTTCTATTGTCTGATCCAACTTTATTACCATCCGAAATCAGAAAATGGATGGATAAGGTACCCAAGATTCATTAGTTTTTGTGACATCCAAATTTATTTAAATCTTTTTAAGATCACCTTTTGTAAATAATTTAGGGTATCCAAGTTAATACACATTGTATAGGTGATAAAGCAAATCATGTGGTAATCAATGCATATGAGGCAGCTTTTAAGGATTATGTATTATCACAAAATGTCGATAAAGAATTGTCGGAACAAGAAATTGATGAAGAAGTAAAGAAAATTGCAGAGAAAGTTAGATTTAGAATCGAACACGCACAAATTTTGGTAATTAAAGATTTTTTAAGATGTGTGAAGGAAGGTGTTTATTAAGTAAATATTCTAAAAGAAATTTTTTTTTTTCCTGGTGATTTCAGACTTTGAAAGACATTAAACGCGTTAGTAGATTGAATATCATACCATCAATGCAACCCACTCACGGTAAACTATTTATTAGAAATAAATTGTTTCTATTTTGTTAACGTTGAATAATTTGATGAAAGATTTCATATTATAGCAATTTCTGATATGAAGTATGCTGAACAGAGGTTAGGTAGTGAGCGTATTAAGGGCGCATATGCATGGAGGAGTTTCATAGAAGCAGGGTCCGTTTTCCTCAAACTTTTTACACTCGAATGCGAATTAATTTGTAAAGTTATTGATTATATCTTTTGTGTTATAGGGTGAAAGCATTCCCGCTTTCTTCTGATTTTCCTGTTGAGCATGTAAATCCATTTTTAGGATTTCATGCTGCTATTTCAAGAAAAGATGTTGACGGAAATTCCGTAAGTTTAATAAATATCGTGTGATTAATTGTCACGAGTAATTAACTATTTTATTATGATTATTATTGAACTTAATAGCCACACGGAAAAGATGGATGGTTCCCATCACAAAAATTAACTCGACAAGAGGCGTTAAAAGGATTTACTATTGATGCCGCTTATGCAGGATTCAGCGAAAACGTAGTAAGTCTTCAATTTTGATATGGATATTTTTACAAGTATTTCATGTATACGAGAAATTGGTTGGTTAAAGAATTTATTTTGTAGATGGGATCGATTACTATAGGAAAATATGCCGATTTTGTTGTAATTGATAGAGATATTATGGAAGTACCTGAAATGCAAATTGTTGATACAAAAGTGTTAGCTACTATATTTGGTGGTAAAGTTGTTTTTGGTGATTTAAAAATTTAATTTAAGAGATTTTTTACAGGATCAAGTGAATACGAATTTTTATGTAAAATATAACGCGCGCAATATTTCATTATTTTATTTTATACTTTATCCATAAATGATAGATAATCAACCTGATTCGACCAGTAAAAATATTTAGGACATATAATAAAAAATCACTTGAGTTTCTGCATAAAAAATTTTGAATTGTATTGCCATTTTTTCTCCTGGTAAAATTTCTATGAATATAATATGGCAGGTATTGCTTGGAAGATAATGAATAGATAATATTTATAAAAACGATAGGATATTATATATTTACTTGCATAAAGGAGAAATACTTTGCTGAACAAATAAAGTTTTTTTTGATTAAGCTTAGTAATGAAAATGAATTTATCGAAAAGAATATTGGAACTTATCAACTAACTTGTAAAGACTTCATTATTAGTAAGATACCTTTTTCCTCTTATATTTTCAGAAAACAAGATAATGATTTAGTAATGGATTTCAGTAATGATCCAGTGGAGAACACCTCAAATTACTTTGAATTTTCTGACCAATTATGTTCATATAAGTTTATTTAACAATTAAATAAAACAAAATAATAGATTATGTAATATACAAAATTTAATTTCGCCAAGATTATTTTCATCCAAATATGCTAATGCTGGTTTAAATTCATGGTTTCTTCGAATATTTTAAGCTTCGTTCTTACCTCTTCTTCCTGTTTTTCTGTATTAACATAAACCTTTAAAGTATTATTATTGATCCAATGCCACCATCCAAATAAATCTATATCGACGAAAATTTTTAACAGGTCATCATCTTTTAAATTTTCAACATATTCATGTTTGATTTCAAAAGTAAATTTACGAGGAGATTCTGGTCCACGTGCATATGTAACTTTTTTATATTCATCATCCAGAACGTGGAGACTATAATTTGTTCCAAATTTATTAGATAATTCAGGTTTATATTCTCCAGACAATCCTTAAAGGTAGAGATTTCATTTAGACAAATTCATGACCTCAAACAACAATATTTTCATACCTGATTCCCAGAACCATATTTCAACTTTCCAACCTTTATCCAAAGCACTTTGAACTAATGGTATATAATCACCATCGCCTGCTACTATAATCAATGTCCCGGGTTCCTTAGTATATAAGATTTTCATTCCTTGCACAATTAATGAAGTGTCTACTTTTTTTTCTCTTGTCGAGTTCGGTCTTTGTTTAATGAGGTTAACAGCAAAACCTTGTTCTATACGCTTATTCCAAAGATTATCCATCCTTTTGTCATGACTTTGGGAAAAACGAGAGCAGTATATTACTGCAAGGTCACCCAAATTTCGTCCTTTTGCTATCGTTTTTCGAAGTTGTTCGTATTCAATGTACAGAATTGGCTTATCAACTAGGTTCTCACAACGCTTCACGGTTTCTTTACCTTGTTCGAGCAAATTCGAATGATCGAACAGAAGGAATATATCCCCGGTAAGTGGTCTTTTGCCTCCTACATGGCGGAAACCATAAGTAAAAAAGAAATACAAGGAATGAAACCACGGTAACCAAAAATCAGGCCATTTATCTCGAATTTCCTCGTCTATGATGTTTTTAAGATCTTCCGTAGGTCGAGTACCTTTCGCAGTATCTGTATAACATTTAGTTGAATATGCATGTTTTTTTCGTTCAAATTCTTAAGTCTATCAGTAATATTTTTTTTTTAATAAATTTGATAACTTACGTAGACTATTATTAGAATTGCTTCCTAACAATAAGTAAAGAGATGATATAATTAAATAATACAACGCAAAGAATGAAACCATGACAAAACGTCAAGTCATTGATTTACCTTGAATTTCCTTGATCAAACTTTCGATTTTTATAGCCGGTCCACCTAGTATTCCCCATCTCTCAAGATCTGCTGCGGTCAGCTTAAGGAAGGATGAACCATCGACCTCTTGTTCGATGATGATTATAATATCTTCAAGTTTAATATTCTTCGATTCCAAAAATTTACGAATTTCTTGTAAGTTCCATCCGTTTACTTCGTTGGTCGTAGGACAAACACTTTTAGCAGTACAATTAGCACCTGTATCTGCATAATAGGTTTTTTTAGTTAAAATTCTGGAGTCTATCAGTCATATACTTTTTTTTTTATTTGTAATAAATTTGCATAACTTACGTTTACGTTTATTTATAGTCATGGTATGGTTTGTTTTAGCATTCGATTTTAAAGAAAAATAAACTTAATAAATAACGAATATTTGGTAAGTTCACAGAAATTGTACTTAATTTATGCGATTTTATTTTCTAAATAAAATATTTTTAGAACTGAAACAATGGTGGTTATTTCCTTTTTTCGGTGTATATTGATCCGAACTCCGTTTGTTTGTTCGGTGTTTAATATGATACATAAATTGAATGTTGTCCTACTTTATTAAGGATTTGTAAGAAACCTTAATGGAATTTAAAAACCATGAATAACCCATCGACGAATTGCAATTAAACTCGGTACCATGTGTCATAATTTTCGTATTCTTTTTTTTTTTTTTTGGATTCAATTACATAGTTGTCCATAATAACATAAAATATGCAAGGATAAATGCTTTGTTGATAAGTCAAATCAATTGATTCCAATGATCGTTTCTGGTGAAAGTCCCAAAGTTGTAATGTATCTAAAACAGTTGCATTTTCATACTTGTGTTATTGTTCCGAACTCCGTTTCAAGAAAAGGATTTAACCTCCTTTTTACTCCTACATTCAAACATTAAAGTTTATCCGAGTAACAATTGCACAAATTGGTGTTAGGATGATCTCTAGTTTTAGAAAACTCATTTATCGCAGTAGAAAACAAACTATTATGGTTTTCCTAATTAGTGTTGTATGATAAATTCTGTTATATATATATTTTTTTTTATCCACAAAGTTCTCGGATTTAGATTTTCAATATTTTTTTTTTTCGACGAAAATTTCCGAATTTTTTTTTTAAAAAATTTTTTAGATATTTTGATTTCGAATGTAAAAAAAAAAAAAATTTCTTCTCTTAAAATAGTAAAAATAATTAATTATTTTTTCAATAGAAGAAATTTCTTGTTTAAATGTAACGCTAAATATCTTTTTTTTTTTTTTTTTTTTTTTTTAGCATAATACGTTTTTTTTTCGAGATTACCGTTTTAAAATGTAGATCTGATTGACGAGAACGATCATTCGAAATACCCCTTATAGATAGGATCACCAATTTTAATTATTTTATCAATATGCATTTATTATTTAAAAGTTAGAAAATTAATATATTAAATTCAAATTCATCAATTTAAGTAAGAATATTTTTATACATATAATAATATAATAAATATTATATTCTATAACTATCAGAATTATCAAATCATAATCTTTAAAAATTTCTTTAATTTATATTATTTTGTAAAAAATTTATATATATATTTTAATATTTAAGATAATATTATAGAACATTATTTAGTTGCATATGAAAAAGTATCATAAATAGTATAGTTAACAATTTTTTTTATATTACTTTATAAGATATATTAATTTAATTTTAAATGAAAAGGTCATTTTAAATTAATTAATAATTTCTATATTATGTTTAAAATTTATTAGTAATATTTAATAAAATAATAAAAGAAATTTTATATTTATAATATTTATAAAATAGGATAATTATTTATATAAAAATTATTTTTATTTATTTATTATTTTATTAAATTTAACAAAAATTTTATTATAATACTAATTTATATTTATATATATCTACCTTTAATATAGTGAATTTTAATATAATAAATCTATGATGCTTAACTAATTAAATATATTAATTTTTCCTTTTTATAATAAGTAACTAATTTAAATCTTTCAATTTCTTCACTAACTTGCTAAATAAATTTGTAATACAAAACAGCTATTTTACTATATTAAGTATAGATTGTATTATTATTTTAAAAATAATAATAAAAAAAAAAATTTTATGATTAATATTTTAATTTTTAGTTTTAATCATAAATCTTATAAATTAAGATTTTACTTTATATATGCTTATTAAAAAAATATATATTAAAATTCTAAATAATAAAATTATTTGAATTACTAAAATTTATTATAACTAATTTTTTTTTTAAAAGTTTAACTATATGATAAAATTATAATAAATTTAATAAATTTAAAATCTGAAATTAGTAAAATTAGTTTAAAAGTAATAAAAATAATTTTAATAAATATTATTAAATTTAAAAAATCTATTTTATAAAAAAAATTAATTACTATTTGAAATATTTTTAAGATTTTAAATATAAGAAACTACATTCTACTTTTGATATAGTAAATTTTGATATAATCACATAATACTTGATTAATTAATATATTAATTTTTCCTTTTTATAATAAAGTAATCAATCAAATTCTTTAAATTCTTTGCTAACTAACTATAATGAATTGAGGAGAATAGTTACTTTACTATATTAAGAATAGATTATATTATAAAGTAATATAGGTTTTTTTTATAGATTTAATAAATGATATATTTTTTAGTTTACTTTATTTCTTAATTTTATATAAATTATATTATTTTTAAAATTTCTAAAATAATTATTTAACAAAATAATTTACTTTATTTTTAAAACATTATAATTAATATTCTATTTTGTTTTTTTAATACTCTGAATTGCAAAATATTTTTTAATAATTATCAATTTTAATATTTATATTGTTATGCAAATTTAATGTTGGAAATGATCTTTTCTTTTTTTTTTTTTTTTACAAAAGTTTACATTTTTATAGCAAAAAGATTAAAAGTTCTTTTCTAAGTTCTAATAAAAAAGATTACTTATAATCATGATTAATATGATTATTAGTATTTCAGAAAAGTTCAAATGCAAGGTATGATTTATATAATTAAATAAGCTTTGTATAACTTATTTAGTATAATAATAAGTTTTCAGTATAATTAGATTTAGAAAAAAAGAAAATATTGTAAATTTATATTTTTCAAAAATTATTATTATTATTATTTTATTTATATCATATCAAAAAAGAAAGTTTTTTTTTTTTTTTGCAAATGTAATCAAAATATTAAAAAAAATTGATTATCAAAAAAAAAAAAATCTACTTTTTTTGCATTGAAACACGGAACGTCCGTCGCGAAGTCAAATTAATTACTATATTCCAAGAAAGGAGATGGCGGTGTTGACAATGGAAGGAAAAAATGAACACAAATTCGTCCATGACCGTACAATAAATAATCCTCCGCTTTGCTCCGGCTGAAGACGTTACTCGGCAATTGTAATCTGACCAAAAATGAATAGTGATTTGATTAAAATTCGTCATAAGAAATCTGTCATACAACACTATTTAGGAAAAACATACAGTTTGTTTTTTTGCATACGATAAATGAGTTTTTCTTTACATCAATAAAAAATATAAACTGTAATGTTTTGAATGTAGGAGCTCACAAAAAGAGAGTTTATTCAAAAAATTTTTTTGGTAAATCTTTTCTTTGAAACGGAGTTCGGAGCAATAATATCATTAAGTCTATTCCAAGTAATGAAACGGAGTTCGGAGGCAATGACACAAGTTTTGAAAATGTGTCATGGGAATTTTTTTTTTTTTTTTTAAAGAAAAACTCGTAACTGATCTTTGTCTTTGTATTTTAAGATTGTGAACTTTCGCGTAATAAAATCATGTACATTAAAGATAATTATATATGATGATGCATGCTTTCCATACATCTATATTAATAAAACTATAGCATTTATTAGTAAAATTCAAACTTTCTAAATGCTCTTTTTCTCAATTGCACGCATAATATAAATTCACTCTAAATGCATGTTCTACTTACGAGTCCTTTAATTATTTTAATCTCTATAAATGCACACACTTTCTAAATACGCCATATTTTTTATAGCCCCTAATGGAGATGGCAATCCGAGAGATTGTTTGTAATTCTCAATTTTATTGATTTTCGTTTTATTTATTAATGAGTATAATTGTGATTGGAGAAGCGTTGATGGGATAGGCTCGGTTTTTTAAATACTTCATGCTTTAATCTCTTCAGAGAGATTGCTATATTGAACTTTTTTTTTCAATCCTAAAAGTAAGGCCACAATTTTTTCATGCATCATCTACTGTATAATGGACATTATTCCACGCTGAAAAAGGCAATAACATCATTCATTGTTCAGGGTACCTGTTATTTTTTTTTTTTTTTTGATATATCATACTAAACATATTTTATTTAGTCATTAAAAAAAATCGCATAAATAAAGAACAATTTCTTCGACCTTACTAAATCATTTTTAATAAGATTGACATAAACAGTTTTTTTTTCTTGAAAATCTAAAACAAACAAACCATGTCTCATAACATAAGTAAGTTCTCAAATTTATTACAAATAAAAAAAAATACATTACTAAAAATCTAGTACATATTTAATTACAGTTACTGCGAAAAGTTCTCGTCCTACGAAAGAAGTAAACGAAATGAGCTTCCAAGAACTTCGTAAATTTTTGGAATCGAAGGACATTAAATATGAAGATCTTAAAAACATCATCGACGAGGAAATTCGAGGTAAATGGCTTGATTTTTGGTTGCTATGATTTCATTCTCTGTATCGTATTTATTTCACTTTTGCTTATGATCTCGCCATTTAGGAAGAAAAAAACCATTTACCGGGAAGATAACCACCCTTGTCGATCATTCGAATTTGCTCGAACAAGGAAAAGGAATTGTGATGCGTGATGAAAACGTAGTTGACAAACCAAATCTATACGTTGATTACGAACAACTTCGAAAAACGATAGCAAAAGGACGAAAGTTGGGTGGCCCTGTAGAAATATTTTGTTCTCGTCATTCCCAAAATCTTGATGACAAAAGGCTCGATAGACTTTGGGATAAACGTAGAGATCAAGGTTTTGTTGTAAACCTCATTAAACAAAGGCCGAACACGAAAAGAGAAAAAAAAGTAGATACGACATTAGTTATGCATGGAATGAAATTCTTGAAAGAGAGGGATCCCGGAATATTGGCTATAGTCGCAGGAGATAGTGATTACGTACCTTTAGTTGAACATGCTCTGGAGAAAGGATGGAAAGTTGAAATATGGTTCTGGTCATTAGGTATGAAAAGATTGTTGTGTTTGAAAGTCATGGATTTGTCTAAATGAGATCTCAACCTTTTAGGATTGTCTGGAGAATATAAACCTGAATTTTCTAAATTTGGAAGAAATTATAGTCTCCACTTTCTGGATGATGAATATAAAAAATTTACATATGCTCGTGGACCAGAATCTCCTCGTAAATTTACTTTTGAAATCAAACATAAATGTGTTGAAGTTTTGAAAGAAGAACCCCTGTTGCAATTATTCGTTAAGTGGGATTTATTTGGATGGTGGCATTGGATCAATAATGATCATTTATTGATTTATGTTAATACAGAAAAACAGAAAGAGGAGTTAGAAAGGTTGTTTATAATTGAAGAATATAAGAATTTAAATTCTTTGCTAGTAGGATGCGCTTTAGATAAATTAATAAGCCTAGAGAATTTAAATTATGATGATTCTGCTTATTTATTATAATGGAAAGAATATTGGACTTATCAACAAATTTGTGAAGGAACAAGATACATATATTTGATGCCTTTTTTATCAGAAAAAAAAAGAATCATATAATTAAAAAGACGGAATATACTAATTGTAACTATGGCAAAGATCATTTGCACATCATATGGGATCTTTGCAATAGAAAAGGGAAACTGCCAAAAAAAAAAGAGAATCCTGGGCAATTTTCGGTTTAATCGAAATCAGGTGATCTGCATGATATCATAACGCTAATTGAAATTAATATTATAAAAGATAATTGTTAATATTGATAAGGATTCAACTTGTGATAATTTATGGGAATTTTTTTTTGGTATAATAAAAATAAAAATAAATAATGCAATTGAATTGTCGTGCGATATTGTAATACAATAAAATTTTTGAATGATCACATGATCATCAAGTTACTACATGGTGTGTTTTTAATTAGCTGATTCCATTAGGTCGTGCCGTGTTCATTGATAAGTTCATTAAGCTAAGAACATGCACTTCGGGAATATTAGTATGATTGGTGAATGGCTTCGTTGCATGATTGTAAAATTATTTTAAGTATTTTTTCATCATGAATGTGAAGATCGTCCCTAATTTACTTATTACGAAATCTAGTTTCGCTAAAAGACAGGATAATTGTTAAAGACAATTATGATTTGTGTTGCAAAAAAAATATTTATTATTAAGTTTCACTAATTCTAAGCGTAAAACATAAGGTACAACATATAATTTCTATTGCTACAGAGGGTGATCACGGGTACCCGAACGAACGATTAAAAAATTATTTGTATTTACTTATTATCTTAACATTTTTTTATAGAATAAGCAAAATTTTATTTGTTCCTACATATTTTATTAAAAAAAAAATAAAAACTAATACTTTGTTGAACCACCTTTGGCTGCTATAAATGCTTGAATTTGACAGGGCATACTTTCAACCAAATTTTGAATATACTCAAGTGAAATTGAACGCCAAGCATTTTTTACTTTATATTCCAAATATTCCAAGTTTTTAGATTGATTAGGCAAGTTACACACTTTCTTATCAACTTCATTCCAAAGATTTTCAATTGGATTTATATTGGGGCTTTGTGTGGGCCAGAGTAGCACAGAAATCTTTGCGGTGTTATGAACATCAGCAGCAATCTTTGCTCGATGAGTTGGGGCATTATCCTCCTGAAATATTTTATGAGAAACTAATTTGCAAAGTGAAGGAATAGCATCTTTGTCTTGTTACAGATTCACAAAGAGGAACAAGAGGTTCCAGCCTATACCATGAAAAGCATTACCACATTTGACTGGGATTGTGCTTTACTATAGTAGTTAAACATGAAGGATCAAATTCATTTTCTGGTATATGTCATACATGTAAACTATGATCTTGTGAAAATTGATTAAATGTTAATTCATCAAGACCATACAACTTTGCAATTGTCTAATCTTTTCATTCCAATCTTTTTTTAATTATTTTCAGAAATTAATAGTTTAGATGAGCAACACATTAACATAAGCCAATATTTTTAAAAGTCTGACAAATTGTAATAGTTGAAACTTTTTTTTTTAGTGTATAATTCTTGAATTTTTTTAGTGGTAAGGTGATGATACTTCAAATTTTATGTAATAAACTTTTTAAGTAAAGCTTATACATTTGAATCAAAAAGTGGCTTCAGATCACAACATTTTTTCAGTATTGCAGATTGGTTTTTTAAAATGTTTAATCATATTATGAACAGTCATTTTATCATATTAAATATTATTAGCAATTATTTAATATAAATCATCTTATTTGTGACTATAAAGAATTGCTTATATTATTCATCTATCAATTTTTTTATTTTAGCTATTTGTTCAAAAGAAAATTATTATTATTTGTTGTGATTAACATATATTTATATTATAAATAAATGTTTAAATTAGAATTAATGTAAATAAAATAAATAAACAAAAAAATACTTATCATTCAAATATCTGTGATCATCTTCTGTATATTATAAATATTTTAAAAATACAAACATTTTTTATTTTTAAATGACCAATTGAAATCTATATTAATCTAATCTAAAGATTTACTTTTAATATTAGCTCTCATCTCTGATATTTTAATTATAAAATTGTTTTAAAATATCATTTAATTTAAAAAAAATAGATAGGTATCCTACTAGTAAAATATGAAAATAGTTTATTAAGTATCTAATTTTAAGATATTATTTAGTAATTTGTTCTTTTATGATTTTATTAAACTATAACAAAAGTGACAAAGCTTAAAAATCAGCTTGTTTATGAATGTAAAAAGTTATTCTGATACTAAAAAAATATTTTCAGTTATATTTAAATTAATTATCCTTTATATAATTTACTGATCACATGTTTTTATACTTATTACCTATATTATATGAGTATAAGATAAAGTTTCAAACCTATTCCATTCCTTAAACTAAAAGTTTAATAAATAATATTATCATAATTAATGATTATAATTTAATAATATTTAGTTCATTAGCTTTATCTTGGTGAAAAGATTCAAATAATTATTATTTATCCCATCAATATTATATATATACCAGTAGAATTTTTTATTACTTACTATATAAGTTTATAATAAGTATATAAATACTAAATATTAATAAATTTATATTAAAGCAATGTATATTATTAGGATTAATTTAATTGTAACAACATGTTACATTTAATATATGTAACAACCTCGAAAAATAAGATCGGATAAGATCAGATTTATTAAATAAAAAATTTTTTTAATATTAGATTTTTTAGGTTTATCTGATT
>CAJVPQ010000552.1:0-26121 GCA_910591825.1 Funneliformis caledonium
TCGAGTATTAGAGCAATAAAGTTTAGTTAATGAGTTGGGTAAAGTTGGTAGGATAGTTATTTGAGTATTATAGCAAAGTAGTGCCGTTAAGGAGTTGGGTAATGTTGGTAGGATATTTATTTGAGTATAAGAGCAATGTAGTTCCGTTAAGGAGTTGGGTAAATTTGGTAAGCTATTTATTTTAGTGTTATTACACCAGAGATATGTTAAGGAGTTGGGTAAAGTTGGTAGGATAGTTATTGGAGTATTAGAGCAAGAAAGGCTAGTTAAGGAGTTGGGTAAAGTTGGTAGGATAGTTATTCGAGTATTATAGCAATAAAGTATAGTTAATGAGTTGGGTAAAGTTGGTAGGATAGTTATTGGAGTATTATAGCAATAAAGTGTAGTTAAGGAGTTGGGTAAAGTTGGTAGGATAGTTATTGGAGTACTAGAACAACCAAGTGTAATTAAGGAGTTGGGTAAAGTTGGTAGGATAGTTATTTGAGTATAAGAACAATCAAGTTCCGTTAAGGAATTGGGTAAAGTTGGTAAGCTGGTAATATTACAAGTGAGTTTTGCTAATTTACGATATCTTTGCAATCCGCCTAAGGCATTTAATATGTCATCCTTATTTGTATCTGTAATAGTTAAACTAACAACATTATCATCATAAATAAATGATTCAAGGGTTGTGATCCTTTTTTCTAATTCATGGTTGTCTTCTATAACCTTTTCTAAATTATTAATAGTTTCTTGTTTGATATTGGCTTCTTCTTCTCGATCTTTAATCTTTTCTTCTAATTTATTAATAGTTTCTTGCTTGGTTTTGGTTTCTTCTTCGCGCTTTTTAAACTTTTCCTCCAAATTTTTAAATTGTAAACGTAACCCTTCGTTACTTTGTTCTAATTCCTTAATTTTAATTTCCAAATCTGTTAATGCTTTTTCTAAATTTCTTTTTAAAACCATTATGTAAATAAGAGTTTTTACAATTGTTCTAAGAATAATATTCTCTTTTTATGCAAGGACAGTTCAGCCCTCGGCTTAAATGTTTTTCCATATTGTATTATGGCTTAATGAATTTCCATAAATATGCTATTTAAAAAAGATTCTAACCCATTCTTGTAATGGATCGTTCGTGAACATTTATTGATAATTAATCACGTGATACTATTTTATCAAATTCAATTTTTTTATAAATAGAATAATGATGTTGCTTCCTTGATATTACTGTCAGCGCTATTTATTTTCGATGTACAGTGGTTCAATCAAAGTTGTAGCAAAAAAAATTAATTTTTTTATATGAAATTGAATTTGGCGTTTTAGGAATGAATAAAGAATCCCAGAATTTATGATTTATCGTTACAAAATCATATATGATCACCTATTTTCTTTTCTTTCATTTTATATTAGAGAATAGGAATCATTATAGGTTGTCAAGGAACAAGCTCTTTCCCTTTCTTTCTATTAATATTCTTTTTTTTTTCTTTTCAACTTTTGTATCTTTTTCTTAGGAACGTTATTTTCTCTAAAAGGTTAAAAAAAAAATAATAATAATTTATTTTTGAGTGCGAGTCCTATTTTCGTCACTTCTAGGGTCTTTATATTTAAAAAGGAAACAAAAAAAAAAAGTTTCAATATATGTAATTTTACTAATAAATTTAATATGAAAAAGGAAACAACTCGATATCGCTGGCTAAATTATTCCATCTCTGTTTATATAATGTTCCCTGTGTCAATCAAAAAGCAAAACAGAAACTTGTTTTAGATAGCATTAGTAGATTGCAAATGTGCAATACAATGACAAAAGCGCATGACTGACTCTTTTTTAAAAGTGTTCGTGTTCGAGCCTTGGAGATCAACATCAAGCATTTTGAAGCCTTATACCCACGTATAAATTGATAAAGTACTTTTATGTGGGTCTAGAATAATATTGTCATATATTTATATTAAAAATTAAGATCCTTCACCTTTTTTTCAGTCTTATTTTTAAAAAAATAAGTTAGCTCTTTTATCAACCCAAATATATGATAACGCCAGAAAATGAATGATTTTATTTTATTTTTTATTATTAAGTTTGTGAAAGAATAAAAAAGTTTGTAGGAAGATAAGGAAGACAAATAACATACTTTAAAAAACGAAGTGCGTCTTTTAACGAAAAGTGAGTTTTTAAATTCCCTATTATTTGTTTCATTGACAGTATTATGCGGGGTGTGTGGCCCCCAAGCCGTGTGTGGCAAATACTGACAATCTACTAAACAGGGTAATGAAGATTCGTATTATCATACTTGTAAAAACCGAGAAACACCTACCCCTCTACCTTATCGAATACCAAATAAGTAAAAAAAAACCCCCCTATATCAATAATATTCAATAACTTTACATTGTGAATTTAAAAAAATTTTCCACAAGCCTTCTGTAAAATTCTTGACCCACGTAAAAATATACTAAGACTCATTTGATGTTAATAAAAATTTGTTATCGCTTTTTTCCGAGAATTAAATTCAAAAAATGATTTATCTGTATGTCCTTTATAATTATTTAAGCATATCCTTTATTAACATTTTCCGGTTTGTATATTTTAACATGAAATAAATTAAACATATAATCAATACTCTGGATATTATATCGAAATAATTTTTTTTACAGAACTATTTTTGTCTTTATGCCACAAATATGAACATTAACTATCAAATTGTAAACCATCTGATTCTTTCATATCCATTATTAATTATAAATTATTACATTAAATACCAATAAAGCAAGATTTACTGAATATATTTCATTTTCTTTGGAATTAATTTACTAACTTTAACATTTTTTTTTAATTGTCTTTATTAATGAGTATAAAGATAGTATTAAGCAGTGATGTCAAATGACATTGTCATTTGACAAATTATGACATCTAAATGTTATGAGAATTTATATCATTCAAAAAAAATGTCATTTGCAAATGACAAATGTCATTTTTAAGTGAACAATTGTCATTACTATTAATAATTTATTTAGTAACACATTATATAATTAACTTGTTGACCGAATCTCTAAATAGTTTTACAATCACGCAAAGTTTTTTTTAAATTCGGATAACATGACGTTTAAGAGATTCAAGAGATTCAGGGGAAATTTATCATTTGGTAAATCTAAAGATTTATCGATCTCTTTTTTTGCACTTTGTATCTTTACATTTTGATCTCTCTCTCTCTCTCTCTCTCTCTCTCTCTAGAGAGAGAGAGAGAGAGAGAGAGAGAGAGAGAGAGAGAGATACATTTTTTTTTAAATCATATTCATATTTTTAATATATGCAAGTTAGCATAAATTTCGTTAAATGGTTATATATAAATTTCTATATTACTATAATACTAAAATCGGAACCTAAAAAAATAAAGACTAAAAATCCACAAACTGCCCCTATTAGTGTGGCAAAACTGCCGAATCACCAAAAATCAAAACTTGCAAACAGGTTTCGGCATAGTTTTGACGTGTTATTAGCCTGAAAGAATGAGAATCATCCCTAAAGAAAAAAAGCAGAGGAACGATAGCTGGCGTTCCTATAAATAAAAAATCTCACAACCCAAACTTACCATTCGAAATTCAAGTTTCCAAGAGGCCAAATCCAAAAAAGTAATACTGAAGAAAGATTGAATAATAAAGGAAGAAGTATCGGTGCTTATGTTTTGGGTGGCTGTACTAGTCTTTTAATTTTGCTTCTATTACTCATTGCTAGATAATAATTATGCGAAAATTTTGTAATGGAACTTGCCAAGATTGGAAAGATAGTTGAGCTGACCATCCTAATCAATACTTACCAGCGTGATGAGCGCTGTTGGGGTTGTGATAACCAGTTCAGGAGACGTTTTTAAAGAAAAAAAAAAGAAAGGAACGTTAGCTGGTGTTCTAAAAAAAACTACCACCAAACTTTACCATTCGAAGTTCTAGTCTCCAAGAGGCGAAATTCAGGTCCAGGAGACGCCCTAAAAAAAAAAGATGAAAGAGAACTTTAGTAACATTCCCAAAGCAAAAAAGAATAAAAAAGAAAGCAAACCACTTACGGACTTACCAATTCGTAAATACTTAATCCAGAACGGCCCCAAGGTTTTTTCAGGATCTTTTTTATTTTTAAATTAAAACCAGTTTTATTTAAATAAAAAAAAATTAGAGGGAGCGCCGGAGCAGAGGGAGCTTTTTTAAAAAACAATATCTTAAAAAATATCTTTCTTTTTAATAAGATTATTAACCAATCAGTAAATCAGTATATGAAATGTCTTTAATTTCGGTAGTTAGTTTCACAGTTTTGGAATATCCTTAATTACTTACATCATACATCAGATATAATACTGGCTAGCATTACTGGGCACATGATATAATTCCAAATGAAAATATTATCTGTCATTTGCTCTCTCTGAAATGACATAATGACAAACCTCGTTTATGAATATCTTTCAATCCGCTGGAAATATTTACTAATTTACTAAACTTATCTTTCCAGCTCAATTCTCTGGCCTTTGACATGTGACATGTCATTGAGATCATTCGTGTCATTTCATATCACTTTCCAACACTGCCAATAAGTGTTCGTTATAAATAATAATAATAATAAAATGATTCTTTCTTATGTTAAAGTCAATCAATAATAAGAGGAAACAATTTAAATATTTTGAATTCAGATTGGATAAAATTTATTTCTTTTTTTGGTGTATAAAAAGAATTAAGATCAATAATACTAACAAAAAAAAATAACTTTAATATAAATCATTTTAATTTTGGAAAACGCAAACATCCAATTTTTTTTTTTTTGATCTTTATCGCAGAAACTTCAATTTTCAATTTATAAAAATGATGCATTAATTTGAAATAAACATCGTTGATTTCAGAAATTATAAGCTTTTGGTGCTGCCGGAATGCTTATTAAAATCTAAGTTTTTATTTTATTGAATGATCAAGGATTCCGTTAGGATGATTGGGATTCAAGTCTAAATCTATAGTAAATAGGTCAAGTAATTTTCGCGAATGTTGTTGATCTCATGGAAACCACTACCAAACATCTTGTCAAGATCGTATTCAAAAATTTCAGCAAAAGTTATTTTGTAATTTAGCATAATTTTAGTACGTGAGAGGTGAAGAAAAGAATGCATTGCCATTGTGTAACTTTATATAATAAAACGAAATAACGACTCTAAAAATACATCTCCCTTCATTAATTTGTATTTGTAATATTTTGTAATCATGAATGGTTAATCCAATTTTAAAATTGTTAAAGGAATTTTAAATGAAAAGATGAGAAAATCAATTGCGGCAATTTCAAATGTTACAAGATTTATAAAATTTTTTCAGAAACAATACATTTAAAACGTGTCATGCTAAAAATTTACGTACACAATATCAGACTAAATTACATAGATCTCGTGCGTGTAAACAAAATTATATTGGGCTTCTTTCGTATTTTTCTTTAATAGTTGTGTTTATAATTTTTTATTGTCATGTATACAACTTCAATTTCCTCCATTATATACGTTTCATCACAAACTTTTTCATAAAATCTTTTTGTATGGTATGATACAAAAGAAACCTTTTCTTATCAAGAAGAAGCAATAGAAGCTGCTGCTAAAAACTTATTGATGATACTTATGTTTTCAAAAGTGCATGAAAGATTCTTTCAGGTTATAAGAGAAAGTTGACGAACCACCAGGAAGAAATGATAATTGAGAGTTATCCAAGCTTTGAAAATCTTCTAAATATTGATAAAAGTATGCCGACGCAAGTCAACTTTCAAGAAGAGAACAATTAGAATTTATGTAATTTATGTTATAATTTTATTTTCTAATATAGTTTTTTATTGTCTATTCTTTTATTTCTTATTTCGAAAAAATTTTGTTTTTAGATATATTTTCTAAAATATCTTTCCATAATATGTAATAGAATCATTTCATGTGGGTGGTTAAACTCCGTTATCATTCAGTGATAAATTCTGCGATGCCCTGTCCCAATATTAACACGCCATTTGTATCATTACTCTCATTCACTATTACTGGCGTAATTCATGATTACAATATCAAGTTTCGTACGGTAAGTTCAAACTCCTAATTTTTGAACAAATATGCTGTCTAAATTTGTCAATTTCTTATTGGACTTCTTAATTTATTTGATTTGATTAACTTTATAACATTGATTATCCTTAGTAAATTTGTTGCTTGATTGAAAGGTGATGTATTTATTAACTATGTAATAGAAATATTTCTCCAGTTACTTTAATAAAAATGAATCAAAATTACTTTACTATTTATTATTTTCGTAAATATTGCTGATTCTAAATGTTTTAAAATATTGTTAAAAATCCGTTTTTTAAATGGAATGATAACCTTACATGAATATTAAATTGGCATTTCTTTTAAAAAAAAAAACTTCGACATTGTTTGAATTAAAAAATTTTTTATAGGTATAGGATCAATGTCAATAGTTACGACAACAAGTACGATTTATCGGGGACCCCAAAGGATTTTGGAGGATCAAATTACGATTGATTAATATATTTTTCTAAAATATGTGAATTGTGAATATCAACGTCTATTTTCAATTATGTTCAAATATCGTATACTTCTGAAAACAAGCAACATGTGACGCTCCTTTTATAGTAATTTTTTAAAAAAAACCGTCGGGCTGGTGAATTAAATAAAAGTGTCGGGGGTTTTTTTATAGTCACATTGACACTAATTAATAAATATTTATCGCATGTTGCTTATTTTCGGAAGAATACTGTATATAATAAGAATATGATGCTTTAAGGCGCGATTTTTTTGTTTCTCTTCCGTTTAAATAATTTTGGCAAATAATTCAAATTTATATACCAAATTCTTTCTCATTGTTTATAAAATAATAAATCTCGAGTAAATGTAAATTTTCCTCACTCTTTTCCTTTTTAATATGTGGCCTGCTTATCAATTTATTGTAGTTTTAAGGGTTTCGATGGTGAATATGGTCCGTACTTTCCAAATTTTACAACAGCGATGCTTTTTATTTGGATTATGAAACACATGATTTGTGCTAGATTTGACCGGAAAATGTAAATGATTTGGAAAATGAGTGAATAATAAAATATTATCCTGAGGACCGAGTTTGCGTTTTCTTAGTTCTTTTGCTTTATGCATCACTTTTACTTGCACGTTCAATTTTCTTTAACTGGACTGTTTATTTCGACGAAATTTTTGTGAACTGGGCGATTATCTTTTTGTTTTAATTTTTACTAACGCGTCTTATTGAATTTACTGATTGGTAATGGAAAATATCAATAATATTTGCGTAGTATATGTGCTTTATGAAATTTTGAAAGTAAATGTAATCTAATTAAACAATAAAATATTTTCACAATGATAATGTAGAGGTTGGAACCGGTTAATTAACCGGTTAAAATAGATGAATTTAACTCCGGCCGAAATTAAATTTCCGTCCAGAATTAAGATTTTTATGATTACAAAATATTGTCTAATTCTGGCCAAATTTATAGTACTGGCCAAGGTTAATTTTAACCGGTTAAATAATTTTTGGCCGGTTCACTCTATGATAATGTTCTTTTAAAAAAGTTATTTTGGTTTTTTTTTTTTTAAATATTATCTAAAATATCTTCAAATACCTGTATAATAATAGTAGAGTTTTATTAATTATTCTGGACGTAATACAATTTATATGTCTGTAAGATAATTCTAATATGATGACTTGGGTATGATTTTGTAATTACCATTATGAATACTACAAAGAATTGGATGTTTGTATTTGTATTGCTGGTTTCAATAATTTATCTGATTGACTACGAGATATAAACTTTCAATAACAACATAAAGAAAAATTGTAGTGATTAAAGTATTTCATTATGAATATAATTCTTTTGAAAAACTATAAATATATATTAACGATTACTGCGATAGTGAAACGTTAATCTATTAATCTCAGAATTTACTGTCATATAATTAGTGTTAAAACCTCACAAGTGATTTTTTTTGAAACATAATAAATCATAATGAATACATTCTCGACAAGTAGATATGTTTTAAAATACGATTACATTCGTAAATATATACGTAATTATTACGTATATAAAATAAGTAAGGAAAAGACAGAATTACGAATACTTAAAAATACGTAAACTAAGTATATTGTATACATAATTTGTATATGCAAAATTACGTGTATTATATTTTATCAGTATATTTTATACGTAATTTATATATGTAATTTTTTATATTAATTTATCGTAATATTATCAAATTTATAATTTATTAATTACAAATATTTTATACTATTCATATCCCGAGTGAAATTAGAAATATAACCAATACTTTTTAAACCCTCTTAAATTATTTTGTTTAATCAAATGAATGTGTAGAACCTGACTAAGTTGATATTAAGTGATATATGACTTTCGGAATAATAAATCAGGATAATATGATAATAGTTTTTCACTAGCTTCGAGATTTCGTAGCACATCCATAATATATATATAGTATATATAAATGCACAATTGTCTAATAAACTACATGATTATTTGCATACGAAATTTCACCAAGAACTTTTAGAAATTTACAAAATGCATTGCATGGAAATGATCTATTGTGATGAAGAACTCGTCAAATAGTGATGCTAATGCCATTACCACGAATGAAGTAGCCAAATTTCAAAAGTTAGTTCTAAAATTATTATGTGAAACGCCCGGAGAAATACTTGAAGCTCATATTCTTAGTGCATTAACTTCAACCTATGTTTATTCAGACCCTGAGAAATTACGAACTAAAGAAACGATGGCTATGCTTGCTTCTTCAGCTAGGAAATAATCAAAAGTTATTAAAGAAACTTGTTGAGATAATGATTTCCGAAGCATCTCTTCCTTTGTCATCATCACTTTCACCTACGATGATTCAGCCTGATCTACTTCATTTGTCCTAAATAAGGAGTGAGGCAACTATATTTTGGATTTAGTATTACTAACGAAATAATTTACCATCATGACTTCAAATTAGGTCGAGTTGCAAAATTATCCCCATAATCGTCTTCCGGATGTCTATGTTCAATAAAATATACATTATGCTGGGCTCCAAGTATATTCGGATATTTAGCAGAATTTTGAATAAATAGTATGCCTAATCAACTCGGACATTTCTCTTCTCTCATTCTCTGAGTTTAATGTTGAAATTTCTCAATTTTAGCAAGTAACAATGCGTGGTCGCAATTGGTTTGAGTCCCAAGCAATATAGAAAAGCACAAATAGTATTGATGTATTATTATAACGTGCCATGAAAATCTTATTGGTAATTCTCAATTGACGGCATCAAGGTAAATTGATTCTAAACTTAACAACTAAATAAAGGTTCTGTAATAATTTAATTTTAAATCAGGTCTGTTAACCCCTTTGAGATCACTTTTCAAAAGTTATTCTATATTATAACAGATTTGTGACATTTGAAAGAAACTTTCTGAATCAATATTCTGAGCCACAGCCAAATTCCGAAACAATATTTCGCTCCAGGATATGTGGAGATCGATATATTTGAAATGATTAAACTAGAATATTTCAAGTATTTTTCAAAGTAATCTGACCAATGAGCATTTTAAATATATTTTTCGTGTTTCTACCAAATTCTTATTATTGTTGGGTTGTGATCTTAAAGAAAATAGAGAATTCCACAAGCAATATTTTGATAAACGTGGTATAATTAAATAACGGAGGTTTTGACGAAATAAAATTCTTTAGAATATTCAGTAAGACAAGCGATTAATAGATCGTGATTTTGGATATTTTCCATAAAATTCGAACAGTAACTTCATTTCAGTGCCGATTAACTAGTAAGCATGAACTTTAATCATCAAAAGTTTCATTTAAACAATTTAAGTTACTATGATATTCACAGAATTCTTCGGATAATCAGAATTAATATTTAAGTTAAATCTGTACTTATCTTGCTAAACAATCATATTTAGTATATAAAGAAAATGTATATGATGTCACGAACATAGTAAATCACGTAATTTGTACCGTGATTTTATTATTAAACCAGGGACAAGTACTCTTTTGTCACTAATAATTTCGGTCAAGTTGACCAAATATTCACGTGGGGTGAAAAAATTGTTGGCGAGGGTAGTTATAAAACCTCCAATTATCCTTACAAGAACTTATTATTACAATAGCGAGATCTTATTTTACGGTCTAGAAAATGGAGAAAACAAAAAGTTTAATGTTTCTAAAAGCGCAGTCATCTCGGTTCATATTTTTTTTTTTTTTATACTTTCGGTTCTTTAGCATCGGGCTGCAACGATCGAATATTTTTTTTTCCATTTTTTTTTTTTTTTTTTTTTTTTAAGAAATTAATTCTTTTATTAATTGTATTAATTGTGTATCTCTTCAGCTTGGATCATTTTAGAAAAATGCGATATTTTTTTTTCTTTTTACTTTCGGATTCAATTGCATCAAAGATTTTATTTATTTTTTATTTTATTTTCTTTCGAATTTGATCACTGCGGAAAGTTTTTGTCCCTTAACGTTAATATTGTATTTTTTATAAAAATACTTACTGCGGCATTAAAAATATCGATTTTAATATAATCGATTCCAATCCCAATCCCAAGTTATATGTGTTAGTTTAACTAAAACCTTAATAAACAAAATCTTTTCTCAAACGCGTTCTGAGTTAAATATTTAATTCAATATCAATATCTCAAATTCCAGGTATGTCAACTTAAATTATTAAAGAATCATTTAGTTTCTTATCATGACAAATATCATTTGATTATCGGATACGACATGAAATTGATTTTTGTATTTATTATTTCAACCGAAAATATGTAAAAATATACAATTTAGACGGTTTCGACAAACACACACATATACACACCCCGCTTTATAAATAATAATTTAAGTGTTTTTATAAATCAAGTGACCTTATACGTTACCATGCAAATAACTAGGGAACGGGACCGTTGTTAAGTCCAGAACATCTTAACTAAAAAAAAAATATTGCAAAAGCCAATCAGCATCGACCCAATTTTTGAGCGGGCAGACATCGGGACACTTTGCGTAGACATATATAGTCCTTCACTTCGGACTAATGATGTACGGTGTCGATCATATGATCATATTTGGAATAAACACGGAGTATAAATCCCGTAAACTTACAGTATTATGCAACAAACAATTTACGCTGATTAATCTCTTACAGGTGAGGAAAAATCATAGACAATAAAACGTTTAATTAATGAATATAGCTATTATAGCAAATGGGATTCTATTAGAAAACAATTAATAAGATTTGAAGATGAAAAAGTAATACTTAAAAGATTAGAAAATGTTGAAAGTGCTAATAGAAATTGGTTTGAAGAAGTATATAATTTTAAAGGTATTAATAACGCTTTTTTATAAATAAAAAAAATGAAACTAATCAATTAAATTCTCATTTATAGGCTGAATTTCAATTAATATAACACAGTAAATTAGGATTATTTGTTCAATCTTATAGTTTAACATAAGATAAACAAAATAAAGATTATTTTTTAGTAATAGCTTTATATGATTTAGATTTGAGAAAATATTTACAAGAAAATCATAGTCAGCTTACATGAAAGAAAAGAATCAAAAATAATTTATAATATAATTAACATAATTTCAGATCTTTAAAAAGAAAATTCTATTCATAAAGATTTGCATTTGGGAAATATATTAAACTTAATATAATTGATGCTTGATATATTAATGATTTTGGATTTTGTGATCTTGCTAATAAATTATTAGGAAGTATATATAGAAATCTTTCTTATATAGCACCTGAAATTATTAATAGAAAAGAATAAACATTTGCATCAGATATTTATAATTTTGATATTCTTATGTAAAAGATTTCATCTAGACAACCACCTTTTGCTGATTATGATCATAATTATAGTCTTATAATAAGAATAATAAATGGATGAAGCTGAAAGTAATATCAAAAATTCCATCAAAAATATAAAAATTTAATGATATAATATTGGGATACAGATCTATTAAAAAGACCTGATATTGATACCCTTCATAACTAATTTGTAAAAATGTATATATCATATTATCAAAATATAAATAAAAAATATAGCATTAATTTAAATAATACACAATTAAATATACAAATTAATATAAACTCTAATTTTATTAGTTTATTAATCAGAAAATATAGTATACTTTATAATTTTAAAGATTTATTTAAACTAAAAAATGCTACTAAAGGTTAGCTATTATATTTTATTATATTCATAATTAAATGAAATTTAATTTATTATTTTTAATATATAAAAAAACAAGAAGGTTTTTATTTAAAAGTTTTAAAAATATTAAAGTTTATTAATATTAATTTGATATTTATTTTTATAAAAAAAAATAGCTTATAATAGTAAGCATAATGATCTTAATATATCAGATAGTAAATAATATTAGTTTATGTTTAATTAATAAAAAATTTATTAGATAATATAATTATCTTAAAAATAATTAAAGATTATACTAAACAGAATATTTTTATAACAACTATTGGTAATAATAAATAAGTATAATATTTTTAATTATAACTTACATGATTTAGTAAATTAAAACTTTATGTAATTAATATTAACAAATATAAATATTAGTAAATCTAAAAGAATTCTTTAAATTATGCTGATGATAATGAATTATTTTATTATTGTTATATTTTTTAATAATGACAAAGATAATTATTTGTAAATATTTGTTAAATTATTAATATTTTATAATAAATTTTTATTTTAGAAATGAATTATATAAATAATAAAATTGATAGAAAGAAGCTAACCCAAATTTGGAAGACAAATATAATGAAATTGACGTGATTTATAAATTTTTTTTTACAACTCTGAAAATTTAAAACATACTGTTGTATTCAGTTCTTTCATTTATGTATTTATAAATAATTTTATATTATAAGCAGAAGGAATTATTGAAAAAAATGAAGTAATTGTGACAAAATATTTATTTCAATTGATCAGTGTTGCATCGTAATGTCAAATCAATATATTAAAACTAAATAAAAGCTAATCACTAATAAACTAATTAAACTGCGTATAAAAATAAAATATTAAGGAAATCGGGATTTTAAAAATAATTTAAGTTAAAATTATTTAATGTTAAAACGGCGAAATCGAATTGTATATATGCAATGTAAAAAGGAAGAGCGTGGGATGTTGAGTATAGTTAGGATAACCCTATCAAAATGATCTACAAAGGACTAACTGCAAATATCGAAATCTTCATGCGATATTATGATGTTTTCGGGCGGAATTATATTAGATATAACAATACTAACGATTATATAATGTCGTTTGTCAATATTTTTTTCTTAACCGCTTCTTTCTAAATTCTCACAATTCCGAGTCTACTTCAAATGTTTGAAATGGCAAAAATACCGCTAACAATTACATTTTTGACCGCTCCATCAAAAAGCTGCGCCAATTGACCGCTTCGGCCGGAATTACGGTATTATGTGACAAGAGGAGATAGATCATTGAAACAAAAATTTAATGGTGCAAACCACAAAAGAGTTTTACTTAGTCGCATTTATAAATTAATGTTTATATGAATTATCCTTTATTTATTGCGTCACTTAAAAAAAAAATATTTCTTACATTGAAGACTCCGTAATTATTTCTTAATTTCTAAGGATTATCTAATGCAACATTACAAATACATTTTAAGAAGTACTGTATTTGTTTTAAACGCGAATCATAATGATGTTCACAATGGTGATGAAAATGATACCATGACAAATATCAAGATTAATTGACCTTAAGAAATGTAAAAAATAAATATGAGAGATTGATTAGATAGGCCCAAATATAATTTTGTATTTGCAAAAATCTACATTGAATAATACCACATTTAACAACGCTGATCGTCGAAATTGAAATTAAAAAAAAATTTTAAAAGTTATAATTTAATAATTTGATGAAAATAAAATTAAAGACCTACCAGAAGTAATCAATCTCGAAAGAACTCGCCTAAATAAAATAATAATAAATAAAAAATACAAATAGGCCTTGAAATTGATTTCCGTCTGAAGTTAGAATTCGGGTTCTTAAATTATCACCAGTTTCGGATACAGCCTTATCACAACAGATTTGAGTTCGATATTTTCGCCGCAGAAATCATTTTCTTGGAATTTGCGCCATTTCCTTTTCTTTAAGTTTCTATATCGAGATGAATCATTTCTGCAAGTATTTGATAATTTTTTTTTTTAGTTATGTTCCTTTCCGGATGGGTCGGTCTGTCGTAAAACAGTATTATTATTATTATTATAATCATTATCTATTTTTAACTGGATTTTTATTTTTTATTTTGGATTATTTTTTAGGTGATATCTTTTGGCATCAAATGAAACAAAAGTTATCAAATTTAAAATTTTTGAATTTTTTACTTCAAATTCCTTCTATCAATTTCATAAGTTTTACGGTGATTAAAAAAATTCTGAATTATATGGACTACATATTGGATTAAATTATAGTCCATCTGGGGGGTATACATATAAACTGTACTGTACGAATTTTAGCCAATCATAACTCATTGTACACTTTTTTAATTTTTTATATTTATCGTACAATAAAATATGATTGGTTGTTATCATTTTCGTACAGTACAATTTAGCTGACCGTACAGTACAGTTTATATGTATACCCTGGGAAAATCATCTGTACTAGTTAATAAGGTCTGCACAAGTTGTTTATTAAAATTTTAGATCGGCATAATTCCTTTCTATATAGAAAATCTTTAATGAACATGCATTGCATTGTACCACAACATTAACAATGTTCCGAGGAAACTTCCTTGTGATACTGTTTATGAATTTCTTACATATGGAATAATCTATTATTACATCATAGAATTCCAGTTGGAATAGTATTCTAATTAACCGATTAATGAGGGTAATTGTATAAATATAGGCTCCTTAGTAGGTTTTAAATAATTACACTTTTTCATAATGGAATTTAGTATTAAATGTGATAAATGTCATGAATGCAGCATTCCTACCGTTGTAAGTTGTTGTCAAACTTGTAATAAAATATATGTCACATGTTATGAGTGTCGTGTATGGAAACCTTCCATATGTCGAGCTTGTATTAAAATATGTATTAAATGTGATGAATGTCATGAATTAAGAAAACCTTCCATAGAAAGTCAACGGATTTGTCGAGCTTGTATTAAAATATGTAACAAATGTGATGAATGTCATGAATGGAGAAAACCTTTCATAAAAAGTCAACGGATTTGTCGAGCTTGTATTAAGAAATGTAATGAATTATTTGAATGGGGAAGACCTTCCATAGAAAGTCAACGGATTTGTCGGGATTGTATTATTAAATGTGATGAATGTCATGAATGGGGAAGTCCTTCCATAGAAAGTCAATGGATTTGTCGAGCTTGTATTAAAATATGTAACAAATGTGATGAATGTCATGAATGGGGAAAACCTTCCATAGAAAGTCGACAGATTTGTCGAGATTGTATTAAAATATGTGCCATATGTGATGAGTGTCATGAATGGGGAAAACCTTCCATAGAAAGTCAACGGATTTGTCGAGCTTGTATTAAAATATGTAACAAATGTGATGAATGTCATGAATGGAGAAAAACTTCCATAGAAAGCCGACGGATTTGTCGAGCTTGTATTAAAATATGTAACAAATGCGATGAATGTCATCAATGGTTAAGGTCTCCTCAACGAATAAATAAAGCAAACAAGAAATGCGATGAATGTCATGAATGGGGAAGGTCTTCCATAGATAATTTGTGGATTTGTAAAATTTGTATTAATATGTATAATGAATGTAATTATTGTCATGAATGGGGAAAACCTCCTGACGAAAGTGGAAACAAAGTTATTGACGAAATTATTAGATATTCACGAATTAATACTCATATATTTAGTAAAATGGAATTTGTTTCTTATGATCAATTCAAAAATGTTCAATTTATTGCAGAAGGAGGATTTAGCAAAATCTATAGAGCTGCATGGTGGAATTCACGGGAAGGACATATAACTGTTGCCCTCAAACAATTAACTAATTCTAAAAATATTTCTACTAAGGAATTAAATGAGGTATTGAATCAATTTAATAACATTCTTTATTACAATATGACATACTTATATTTGCATCAAAATTTTAGCTTTGGAGGTATTTGGACCTCAATATCGGATCTCTTATACCAGATTATATAAATAAATATTATGGAATCACTCACGATCCTATTACAAAAGATTATGTGTTAATCATGAATTATTGTGAATCAGGTGACTTAAGACGTTATCTAACAGAAAATTTTTATGATATTGCGTGGTGGGATAAGTTAGATTTATTGAATAAAATTATTAAAGGTCTTGAGTATATTCATGATAAAGAAATTATTCATCGGGATTTTCATAGTGGCAACATTCTTTGTTGTGGAAATCGTAAAATTCTAATAGGTGATTTAGGAATCAGCAAATCCTCGAATGAATTAACAGATGTTAATGACAATAATGACGATTAAATTTATGGTATTATTCCTTATATTGCTCCAGAGATTTTTCACGGACAATATTATACTACGGCCTCAGATATCTATAGTTTTGGTATGATTATGTGGGAGTTAATGACGGGTAGAAGGCCTTTTTGGGATCAAGATCATGATACAGAACTTATTATTAGAATATGTGAAAACATGCGTCCTCCAATTGTTACAAATGCACCCGTGGGTTATATCGAATTAATGAAAAAGTGTTGGCATCCTGATCCCAATCAAAGACCAACAGCTAATCATTTAAAAGTAGAAGTTGAGTATATGGTATCTGTTGAATTTCATAATTTATATAGAATTGATCCATATAGTGGAAGTAATGAAGCAACAGAGATCGTGTTGTCATCAGAAATTGGACCTATAGCAAAGAATCATTCGGGAGCAGTTTATAAAAGTAGACCATTAAGTAATATGATAAGATCTGCAATGCTCTCAAGAAGTCAATCCGTTACAGAATCGGGTATTATAATAATTTTTCTTTTTTAGTTTATATTTATATACTATTTTTTGATTAAGAAAAAGAAATAATGAAATTTTATTCATTGTTTAGATCCATTTGCTTATTATCAAAAGAACAAACTTTCCTCTAATGGTGCATATTTATTTAAATAATCATGTTTTAAATATTAAATTTTATTAATAACTTTATTTTTATCTTTTTTGAAAAATAAAAGATAAAAGAAAGCTTAATGATAGTTTAATTGATGATAACAAAAGCGATAAAAAAAGTAAAAATAATGGTATATATTTTAAATTCCATCTTTAAATTAGTTTATAATATTTGTTATACACGTCTATGCGAATCTATGTAATCGAAATTTATATGCAAATATTGATAAATGTCAGTAATTACATTTGTGCGCATAGTCCTAATGTCAATAAGTATTAGAACATGACTATATCAGTCTGCGACTTAGTTAGTTACTCCTAGAACATTAAAATCCACTTAATGACTATTCTGTATTTATTAGATTATGAATCAACAGAATTGGAAATAGATATTAATGCGAATATTGTGAATATTAATGAATTTAATGAAGGTGATGTGTGATTATGTAAATATTCACATTAATTATATTTTATAAACTAATTTATATATATTTTTTAGAATATTTTACCAGGGAAATTGATCTTGATATTAATGCTCCTGGACTTAAAGACGATATCATCATTTAGAAATTTAATTCTTTAAGTGAATACATATAATGGAAATTATAATTTTACAAAAAAAGCTTTAAAAATTACTTTTTCAGTTGAGTTGCATTTTAAAATGTTCTAATATTCTACATTTTGATCATAGAAGAATGAAGTAACAATTAATTAAATCAGCATATTAGTCATGAAATTTTTTTTCTCATGTTTACTAATGGTCCAGCGATATTTTCAGTGATATTTTAATATCTGCAGAAATATCTAATTTTATATCCATTAAAGTTGTATTTATTGATTACATAATACAATTAAAGAAATAAGAATCGCTAAAATTTATAATTAAAAGTTACATTTTAAAAATGATAATTATCAACAATTGATGGATTTGACGGCTTTAGAGCACATTTAAAGTTTTCATAAAGCAAGTTGTTGTTTTACAAACATAAAAGAACTCATTAAATTTTTTGCGATCAGTAATTCCTACTAATTATGACCAGATATTTTAACAGATTTTCTTTTACTACATTGTCATTATGATATTATAATTATATGTACAAGTTTCGCAAAAGTAATTTAAAAAGAAAATAATAAATTTTTAGAGGTTGTGGAATCCGAAGAGAAGGGAGCAAAATTAATTTTAGCAAAAATAGATTTTAATGATTTGCACGCATGGAAGTTAAACTCTAGATAAAACAGCTACCGTGAAATAATATATTACATATTATTCGATTTATAATTAATAAAATACTGAGACAACGACATATCATGACATAATTAAATGTTTAAATCAAATTAATAGACAATTAAAATTCTTAGATAATGTACGTAAACAACGAATAAATATTATAACAGTCAAAATAATAAAAAAGCCCTACCTTGAACACAAAAAGAAAGTGGAATTATATAATATAAAACGAAACTTGTATAAAATATATATATATATATATATAAATTGTAAAATTTGTACAAATGGTCTTTTAAATTATTTATTTAATTTTTGTTTAATAGAGCATGATCGTAATTCTTACTTATTCAAAATCAAGAAGTCGTAGATATACCTGATCCTTATAAACTCTTTCAATTGCTTTGGCTATTCGTTATTATTCTCACCAATTGCTACATAATTCGCTAAAACAAACCTGGCATATTCAAGACACATGTCGCTTCCATCCTTACCAATAGTTATCAATAGCTATGGAAAGTAATTTGATTGGACAAAAAGCTAGTATAACGCTACCCATCAGTTTTGATTTTCACGTTCAAACCTTTGCTTGCAGACGGTGAGATCAACATGGCTATTCACTAACGATTCAAGATTAGCATGTTTCTTTACCATAAGCAAAAGCTGATACAAGCAAGTCTGGCAAATTGATGTTGCTGTTAGGAATTGACGCGCTTGCTGTTGGCAAATACCTGAATTAAAAATGATCAACTAACTTTATGTTTCTTAACGGTCGAGTTTAGCTTCCAATGGTAACGCCTGTTTTTGGCTGCTGAATTATGAGGTAGATGATTCATGGAAAAAGTATAGATACAAAAGTAACACTTACTAGAATGATAATATTTTATTGTGGTAACTAAAATCTGGTGTGGTAAATTTTACTGCCTCACAGAAGTTCAAGTACGTGTATCCAAACTTCATTATATCTCTAATTAGAAAAGAACAGAAAGTAATATTATTGAACTACTCTTACAAGTTGAGCTAATATTTTATATTAAGTCACTTACCTGATTTTTTTTTTGAGGTCATATACGTCCGCTGTTTTAAAAAATGGTGTTATTTTTTTATTAGGTTCTTCAGTAATAGTGCCACCAATAAAATTATTTCCAATAATCCCGTTTGCAAAATAGCCAGAAAGCTATCCAAATTTACAATGATGAAGGAATGATGATATCAAAAGCAGCAATGTCAGGTGTGACATATGACCAGGCCGCATCGATGAAGTTCATAATGTCCATGATAACTGAATTGAAGCCATTTATCAAAAAGATTTCTCATTCGTACATTCGTATTCACTTTTAAGCTTAAACACTTACCTTTGTAATATTATTTTCTTAATGTTACCTTTGATAACAAGCTGTCCTCTAATAATAATAATTGAAACAAGGAATATACAAAAGAACTTGAGAAAATTCGATTCGATTTTACACGTCAACTCTCATTCAAGGAATACCTTCGAATCTTATTATAAATGCGTCCATGTTTATAACCAAACCAGTAAAAAATATTAAAAATCGAATCCCTTTGTGTTTATATCTTACCAATAAATCTTGGATGTCTTAAACTTCAGAGTCATGCTTCCAATTGGGCTATTATTTTTCACAAAGGCTGGTCTAATTTATTTTGCCCAGAATCTTGTTCCTCGGTCTCAAATAAAAAAAATGTACATTTAGATATTGAAAACGTTTATCTGAAAACCTAGTCTTGAGTTATTACCAAAAATTTCCTCATTGCATGCTCGCTTCACTGTCAATTGAACTTATAATGCAGTAATTTATGAACTCGGTAATAGATTTTTATTGGATAAATGGTATCATATACCCTTTCTGAATCTGAAAAGAGATTAGACATCTACATTAACGGTGAATGGGTTGGATACTATTGTATCCAGAATGTTAAAACGGAAAAAGTTGTCTTCAATGATGGACCATTGTAATTGTTTTGTAATAAAGTCTTTGGACTCTATAGCTAATTAAATTCTTATACTCGAATTTCGTTTGTAAAAATAATTATATTATGATATTAGAATTTGATTTTCGATATTTTAATAAAACTCCACTCATTACTGTACAGTTAATTTAACATAAAAAAAAATTTTTTTAAGTGGCGCAAATTAGATTCGATGACGATTATTTTAAAGTACGCATTATATGAAAATGTTACCTTCATAATAATGTGAACAATACGGATTTGGAATGTGACAGATATGTTAGATTCTCAGGATAATAATTTACTAGAAACGATAAACAATACCACCACGTTATCTGATTTATGCAACAAATCCATATTCCGAATCCAATATGTTATATTTAAAAAAAATTTTTCGGTACCTGATCCAGGTTTAAACAGGTTTATTTTTTTTTTTAAAAAAAAAAGTAAATTTCCTAATAAGTAACGTCAATTGTCATCAAAAATATGGCTCGGGCAACCGCGAATTTTAAGAAAAAATATTTTTGCCCTAAGATCGAAAGATAAAATCAATAAAAAAAAAAAAAATTCGGTCAAAATAATATTTAGAACTTTTATAAAAATTTATAGGCTTTTTCACTGCGACAAGAAAATTCTCATTGATGACTCTGACTCAAAAGCACGAGATCATTATGTAATCGAGGTGGTGTAAATTTTTTAATATTTGCTAAATTAAGTAATAATAGATATGGGATGGACTAAAAATATATTAGTTATCTAACGGACCTTACATCTTTTTTTTTTCTTTTTCTCCTCGTACTTCTCATAACTAAAACAACATTTTCCAAACAACTTTCTAAACTAAAACTTTTCGAACGAGCTTTTCCAACATTTTCGTGCTATAACAAGGTATTTGTTGCATTAGTAGTGGTTTTCCATTCTGGTTACGAGCTTAACAATATTCGCGAAATATTGTTGACCTACAGTTCGAATACCCGGGATGTTCATTTCTATAGATAAGTATTACCCCAGTGCTATAGCGTAATTATCTTTACGAGGTCTTACATTGACACTTAAGATCTGACTCCCAACCGCCCTAAGCACGAATTCCTTACTTTTTCAAAAATACCTAGATTAAAAGTCTAATTTTGCTTTTTTTTTATTATTCTAAAAGGTATATCAGCGAAGCTATGCAGTTGGAACTCTTTTCACTGTGGAAATTTATTTGTACGCAATCTCTGTCACCCAACCTCATTAAGCACGAATTCCTTAACCTTTCAAAATACTTAGATTAAAATCTAACATATTTTTTATCATTCTAATAGATCTTCTGTTCCTGTTTCTCTTCCTATCCCTCCTGTTTTTTCTCTTCTCTTTCCGCCCTTCCTAATACTACAACATATCGTTCTCCTCCTTCCCTTCTTCTTTAAGTTCAACCCCTTATTCATCCCTTCTACTTCTCCATTTCTTCTTTTTTTTTAATTCTTCTACTTCCTCCTTTACCCTTCGCATTTTTGGCCGTCCCTTCGTCTTCTTAGGCGACCGGAGCCGATGGATCTTGATCCACCAGGCATTTTTATCGAAAACCTTTCATCCCACCTAATCAGTGCCTTAACCAATGGATCTTAATCCTCCTAGTATCTATGTAGCCATTGATTATGGTCTTTACCCCTTCCTCTCCGTTTTAACTGGCCACCACTCCTTTTTTTTTTGCGTCTTGGCTGGCATATTTAAAAAAAAATAAAAAAAATCATTTTTTAATTTTCACTAGGTGTTTATTTACTGTATATTTGATAAGCATGATCTATTATATGATGTTGGGCGTTTCGTTTTTCCTTTTTGCAATTAAAATATTCCCCCTTTGGCCACTTCATCTGTATTGTTTTTTATTTTTAGTTTAGAATTTATTTTATTTATTTTCTATATATAAAAAAATTATTATTATTATTTATGTATTTCAATGATGTCTTGAGGTGAATTTTTTTATTTATTTTTTTAAATTTATATCCTATTATATTTCGTCTTCACATTTTTTTCATCTCAAATGAGCTATCATATTTGATATGTGGTGGTTCACATTTTCTTTACCTGAGTGAAGCTTGCTACCTCCACGCGGTGTTCAGGAGAAATGACTATCAGCTATAGTTTGAATTATATCTGGCTAAGCGCAAGTTTTATGTCCTATTAAAGTGGTAATTGCATAATAATATTTGTAAATACTAAAAAAAATTCTTTTTAATATTATTACACAATAAACGAACAATTATCAAGAAAATCTTCCTGATCTTATTGAAAAAAAAGTAAATTAATTCGATGTGCAAAAAGTAAAACGTAAAATATTTATTTTTTTATAAAAAAAAATTATTTATAAATGCATTTTCTTTGTCGTCCTAATAATTTATCCGCTGCAATCCACATGGCACATTAAACCTCGTTTCTGTTATACAAGTAGACTAAAAATGAAAGATGAATATGACATAATCATTATTACGAAAACCGTTGTCACTATAAATGCCTAGACTAATTACTACATTTAATTTGAATTTTTACATTCTTGTTTTATCGACAACGAAAAAAAGTGAATTAGATCGAGCTATATGATTTCAAAATTTTATATTTTAAATAATTTTCAAATAGAACAAACATTGAATTTTTCAATCCAAGTAAATCTGTATTTCGATTTACAAGGTAAACATGTTTGACCGATACATTTATAATTTAGCAAATGAACTTAGATGCTTCGATGAATATTTTTAATATGGATAAAAAAATAAAGGCATTATCCGGTACGTTTGACGATTTTGCATAACCATAGCTGATATACAATAGATGATAATGTCTTAATTTTTAATTTATGAAAAAATGATAATTACATAATTAACGTGTTATTCATAGTTAAATCTTGTAATCTTCCCAGAAAATAAAAATAAAAATTATCTATGTTCCAACTAATAATTAAGCTAATTTTGGGAAAAAGGTTGCAATTTAAGTTGATGTAAGTGGCTTAATTTTAGCAATGCAACGTAATGAGTTAAATATTGCAAAATATAATTTCGCAAATTTAGTAATATGCATCTCGATAAAAAATTTTTGTTTATATGAAGAAAAAGATTTATAATAACATAAAATGTGCGACTGCATTGCAAAAATTAAAGTTGTATATTATCTTTCGCTCTCAACTTTAAAAAAATTTCGATTATTGAATTTAATACACAGATTTTCCTTTTATGGTATAGTTCCATTTCCAGATAATCGAAAATAATATGAATTTTAGAAGCTAATAGAAAATGTACGAGATATATTTCTGAAATGACATTTTAGGTGAAATTATGTGACGATCACACGAGCACATTCACTGTATAATACATCTTAAAGCATTTTTAGCTTTAAATTTCTTTTACTTTTTCTTTTTCATTCTCTCCTAAAGAATAAGGAGAATATGTGTTCGCTCAATTGGTATACATTTTCTTTTTGGTTTCCATCAAGGCCGTAGCCGTAGGAATACCTCTAGTGGAGGTATCAAAGAATCCGAATCTAAGTCCCGGGTCGAGCGAATATCATCTTCCGAATGTAATAACTCGAAGTAATCAGTGTTTCAGAATTCTTATTGCAGGACAATTGTCTCGATGAAGTAATCTGTAACACTTCAAATAACCAATTTCTTATTGAGAGTTGACAGGAATGTGTGTTACGAGATGTATGATCCGAACATGATTTTAATAACACATAATATATCACTTCTAGTAGAAAATTTTACTTATGCGTAACAAATTAGCACACGTGACGGATGTTTACATATGATCAAGAAATCTAATTGGTACTACATGGTGCTATGCTTAGGATAAAATGGATAAAATGATATCAATGATCACACGTTAAAATTTTTTTAAAATAAAAATATAAAATTGATGATCACTATTTCTTCTTAAAGGTAATTATTAAATAGATTCATTTTATTGTCAGTTCTTTACTTTCATTCATTCATTCTTATTTTGCAATGAAAAATTTTTAAATAAAATTAATAATACATTCTATTTTGTAACATAAAATTTATAATTTAGCACTTTAATAATATTTCTAAATATGTGAGTGACTTCAAATCATGATGACGATTATAACCACACTATTTATCAAAGACAATACATGCATTTAACATATATGAAGCTGGGAAGAAAGTTAATATTTTTCGCAAGTATTATTCTATAAAAATAAGAGATATTTTTTTCGTCAAATAAAATTTTTGGGAATGAGTTTCTGGAAAGTGGATTTGAGAGAAGAACTGTAACATGTTTAAATAAAAATTTTTTTTTCATTGCGCAATTTAGCGCAGTAGATTAAAGATAAAAAAAAAATAAAGTTAACTCGCAACTTCATGTAATATTTATTATATATTTATAATTTATTTGTAAGTGTGTTAACGCATAGCTGCTAGGTGAAATCTTCTTAAGTAAATAGCTGCCCAAGTGATTGTCATCCAGGCGAATTTAGTAATAGTATTTTTATTAAATATAAATATTTACCTATTAAGTTAATTAATATAAAGTAGCTTCATGTACAATGGTTGTCTAAATTTTTCTAATTAAATGCAAAATGTATGAATTGACAAATTTTTTAAAAAATGTGCGATCATTCAAAATTATAAAACAAAATCTTGTATAAACATAAATTTCAAATAAAAAAAAAATTATTTGATTAATGGAGGTGATATAATCCTAAGGAATTAATCCATAGATTAATTAGTCATTGATATCCGATGCTAGGCTTGGAATTGCACCGAAACCAAGCTAACTAACCAAATACATCAATAATAGTCATTAAATTTACATAATTATTTATAAGTTTAAATTTATAATTATTGCACGTCGTTTACTTGAACGAAAAGAAAGTTCAACCTCAAGGAGGTTGATTGTTATTTACACTTTTGTAAAAAAAAATTAATATCTATTTTTTAGAAATGTTACATTTTCCATATACACAGTGAAATTCGATAAACCGGATCTTCGATAAACCGGAGTTGGACTTTTTTGCTGGAACAAAATCACGTATATTAAAATAGTTTCTATATACCGGAGTTTACTAGTAAAAGCTCGATATTCGCTATAACGGATCAATTTTCCAACCAGCTATAGTAAAAATGATTCGATAAACCGTAGCACGTGATCAATAACCAATAAAATTGAAGTAACGTGATTCGGTAAATCTTAACTTTTCCCAGAACTATAAAAATCTTAATTCCGGCTGGAATTATTGACATAATTATATTCAATTAAAAATATTTTATATTCATTCTCATGATCTTTATCACACATAATAATTAAGATGGAAAGTTGAAATATAGTGTAGTTTGTCATCTTTAATGTGAAATATTTTTAAAAATTCAGTATAATGGATTTTTAGTATATCAAAATTTTTTCGCTATACCGGATATCCCGATAAACCGAATATTTTTAGTGGAACCGATAGATCCGGTTTATCGAATTTCATTGTGTAATTCTAAAATATCGCTGTAATTATTGTATTTGTATTTATAATTTACATACTGATTATTTGTATTTTTATTTTAAATGTTTATATATGAACATTTTATAGAGAAATATGTGCCCTGATTATATAAAAAGATCATCCCATTCATTAGTCAGTATAAAGAATCAAAAACTAAATTTTATAAGAAGTCTATTTCAAATTAAGATTCAAATAAATTAATTTATTTAATGATGTGGGCGAAACCGATATATATCGCCCATATCCGAAACCGAAACTGTCCGAAATTACTTTCGCCCGATAGTGTAAT